>CAUYLG010020394.1:0-83945 GCA_963573385.1 Cacajao melanocephalus
ACAACCAATGCTTCAAAATTTCAATGAATTGGACTACAGAGTTTTGCCTCATCTGCCATATTCACCTGACCTCTCATCAACTGACCACCACTTCTTCAAGCATCTCAAAAACATTTTGCAGGAAAAATGCTTCCACAACCAGCAAAATGCAGAAAATGCTTTCCAAGAGTTCATTGAATCTTGAAGCCCTGATTTTTGTAATCCTTAGGAGGATTACAAAACTTCCTCAACGATAAGAAATAAACAAACTTACTTCTCATTGGCAAAAATGTGTTGATTGTAATGGTTCCTATTTTGATTAGTAAAGATGTGTTTGAGCCTAGTTGTAATGATTTAAAATTCACCGCCTGAAACCACAATTACTTTTGCACCAGCGTTTACATTGGTTCAGTCCAGAGAGGTGGGACAACTTGGAGGAGGTGGAGCTTCCAGTTTACAGGTAGAATTAAAAATTTTCTGAGTTTATCTAAAGAACTGGGATCAATAGAAAAGAAATATCTTGGTTAAAGATAAGGGATTGTTAAGATCAAAGTTCTTATTATGCAGATGAAATCTTCAGGTTAACAGGCTTCAGAAGGAACAGATTATAAATGCTTCTTATCAGGCTTAAATGTCTGTCTCAATGGTTCACCCCCACCTTCCATCATGGCCTGAACCAATCTCTCAGTTTAAATTTTAAGAGTGCCCTGGCCAAGAAAAAAGTTCATTCGGATGATTGGAGACCTGAGAATTGTAGTTTTGAATTATAATTTCCTTCAGGTCCTTTCTATTTCTTAGGCCTCATGAATCAGTTTTTATCCAGTGTTTTGAGGCTGTGAGAGTTGGTGTCTTGAGCTACTGCTATCAACGTTCCTGGAGGTAAGAGGATGAGTTTTGTCCAATGGGAGAGCAAGGGACAAGGTCAGGCTTGATGGAAGGTCGGGGTCTCTTCCTTGAGGTGTAACTGAGTTTCTATTATGGTAACTATAGGTGAGAAATCCCTCCCACTAACATAATGCTAATCCTATTTCTGACAAAAAAGCAACCCTTAGGCAGGCACTGTGGCTCACACCTGTAATCCCAGCACTTTGGGAGGCAGAGGCATTCGGGTCTCCTGAGGTGAGGAGTTCAAGACCAGTTTGGCCAACATGGCGAAACCCTGTCTCTACTAAAAATACAAAAATTAGTTGGGCATGGTTGTGCGCACCTGTAGTTGCAGCACTTGAGAGGCTGAGACAAGAGACGTGCTTGAACCCAGGAGGCAGAGATCGCAGTGAGCCAAGATCTCATCACTACACTCCAGCCTGGGCGATGGAGTGAGACTTCGTCTTAAAAAAAAAAGTAACCCTGTTTTTTAAAAGAGTATTTCTTCTTTACAAAATCTCCTTTTTATGAGGATTAAAAATCCTCAGGAGGATTACAAAACCTCCTCAATGATAAGAAACAGCACTGTGCCCAAAGAGCTTTTCTCTAATAACTAAATTTCTCTCTAACCAGAGTGCGAGTCAGAGGAATAAAAGGTGGTAGATGACCTGTGACTGTCAAGTGGAGCCGGGACATGAGGCCTTGCCAAGTGGCTTGGGGCTCTCACGGAATCGCAAAAGGATTTTGACGTGGAGCCTTCCAAGAGGGAATACTCAGAGAACAAATGATCCTCAACCAACTGATGTAAATGGTGACTATACTCACCAAGCTTTGAAAGATACACAGCATCCCTTCCACCTTTTGAGTTGCTGATGCCAGCCTCAATGCCAGTGAAGACAATTAAGCCTCACTTTTTGATGGGGCATAGCAAGGTCACATTGCAGAAGAATATGCAGGATGGGAGATACCCTTGCAGTTATTTTTGGAAAATACAATCTGGGACACAAGGCATCCCTGCTGGGATCTGTTCAGATTCCTGACCCACAGAATCCAAGAGCATAATAAAATGGTGGTTGTTTTACAGCACTGAGTTCTGGGGTAGTTTGTCATGCAGCAATAGATAACCAGAACAGTAGCCTATGAGACAACTGCTGCTACAAGGTTTATTGCTGCTGCAGGCAACACTCAAAAGCTGACTGACATAGCCCAGCTGAAGCTCTCACAGCTTGGATTCAATGAAATGAGATCCTGGATGCGCTAACTTTGGTAAACGAAATGCAGACTTTATTTGAATGCCACAAAAGCCAAAGTCATGGGAGAAAAACAGATGGCTCTAAACAACTTGGAGATTTCTTTGTTCAGAGTCCCAAACACTTCCATTGGGCTCTTTGTTGTGCTATTTTTTGAAACAGCTACTTACCTGGCTATCTTATATATATATAGAGAGAGAGAGAGATCAAGTAAGGCCTTTGGGCATGTTGATACTGATCTTTGCTCTAAAGCTCTTGCTTTAAATGGCACACCTGGTCAAACCAATCCACCAATCCCCTGAGCCCTATGAAAATCAATCACCACCTCTCTAAGCCCTTGTACAAAACCGATTGTCTTCTCCTGCAAATCAGAGATCCTCTTTTGGGGGACCCGCTTTCTCAACAAGAGGAAGCTTGTTATCTCTCTATTAAACCCTCTGCTCCTGAACCCACTTCTCATGTGTGTCTGTGTCCTGATTTTTTTCCGGACCAAGACCAAGAGCCAGGGTATATACCCCAGACAACAAAGCCGTTTCACTACCAACAAAAATTATTCCAAAAATAGCTTTTATCTCAGACTGGAAAACGTGATTATTGTCCCATGCCAATAGTTATAGAAATGCCTCAATATTTTTAATGGATATGTAGCGTATTGGTTAATAGCATCAGCCTGTCATAAACTACCGTCAGCTCCTATTTTTGGTATGACATTCAGGAAGTTAATAAGCTCTGTGAATTTTAGTTTTCTTCTCTGTAAAATAATGACAATAAAAACTCTGAGGTCCAAGAGTGAATATACATAAAGCTATAAGAATTAAGGAAGTTATTTTATGTAAAGTACTTAGAAGAATGCCACATACACGGTAAACAATATTATCAATTGTTATTATTAGTGTTATCTGTATAGGAAGATACTATAATTTCTTTAACAATTTACTATCATGTATATCTGAATTGTTTCCAGCATTTTGCTGTTACAAACATTCCTCTGATGGGCATGATTTTATGCACATCTTTTCCCATTAGGTCCTTAGTATTTATTTCTTAAAAGTAGAATTTTGGGGTGAAATTAATGTATATTTTAAAGTCTTTTGATCTATACAGTCAAATTGCCATCCAACTTTTCTCATCAGTATTGTATAAAATAAGAACTTGAAGTATGTCTTACTTTAAAAATTTTTAAAGTAATTTGCAGATATTTTGAATTTTATTGTTTAAAAATCTTAATATATGTGAAGGAAGACTTTTAAATGATTAAAATAAATGCTTTACATTTGATTGACATGCAAATAATTCAATTATGCCAGATAATTTATTTGCAAATTATTAATTCTATTGAGGACTACTAGAACGTTGTTTAATTCCAGTTGATTGTGCTACGTGCTTCTCAGTATGAGCTTGGACCAATGTATCCACAGTTTGTAATAATAGGATCTGGATGAAGGATTTATTTTAAACTTTACCTAAACTAACAATAACTGTTAAGTAAATCTACTGTCATAAATATCATGGAATCTGGCATCTCATAGATAAGTAATGCACTAAAGACGTGAGAGTTACGTGCTGTTAGCATCTATTCACACCCTAGTCTCTTGGTTCCCATGGATGCCTGGGAATTATAGATACTGATTTTATCAGATATTTACCCTTCAGGGTACATTTACTACAATTAGAGTATCAGCTCCTTTCTTCTTCCTCCTTCTTCTTCCTCTTTTCTTCTTTTTGCTATGTTTGAAAATACTTTTTTCCACTGCAACCAAAAGGTAAATTATTTGAAAAAGCTTTTAGATTTAGTTTGGAAGAACAAAATAATTTAATATAAGCTGATGTTAAAAAAAAAATAGTCTTACCAGGCTCAGTGGCTTATGCTTGTAATCCTAGCACTTTAGGAGGCCAAGGCAGGTGGATCACAAGGTCAGGAGATCTAGACTATCCTGGCCAACATGGTGAAACCCTGTCTCTACTAAAAATACAAAAATTAGCCAGGTGTGGTGGCATGTGCCTGTAGTCCCAGCTATTCAGGAGGCTGAGGCAGGAGAATCACTTGAACCTGGGAGGTGGAGGTTACAGTGAGCCAAGATCGCACAACTGCACTCCCCCTTGGGAGACAGAGCGAGACTGTCTCAAAATAAATAAAAAGATAAATAAATAATAAATAAAATAGTCTCGATATTGTTCTCATTGCTAGTCTTTGTGCTTCTCCATTTACTGGTCATAATCATTTTAGGTCAATGCAGGAGATATCTTTACTTTAGACGCCTCTTTAAAAGAAGAAAGAACCCTGGAATAGTCATTAAAATGGATTGAGTTGGCAAGTTGCACTCGTTCTGATATCTTCCTGTTCTGCTGGTTGCCCAGTGCTAGAATATCTGTTCTGGATATTGTGGATGTCACACAGAAACAGGAGAAGAACAGTTGATTTTCCATAATTGATTTATTCTTTATGATGTGGATGTCTGCCCCAGTGCTCTTGCATGAGGACTTAATGGAGTTTTATTGATATTTTAAAAATGCAGACCCATGCCTACATTTTCTCACATTCTGTTTGCCATAAGTTGAATTGTCAGGGTACATAGGAGGCTAATACAGGGCAACCTTGTATTCTCAGTGCCAGAAGGGAAGGAACTGGTCAGAAACCAAGCAATTAGTGGTTACTTGTGCATGTCAGAAGCTGTAGCAAACAGAGTCAGTTATTGAATAGGTTTTGCCTCAGGTGAATGTAGTTCAGTGTGGCAGGATAAAATTGCAATCAAGCTGATGAAATGCACCTTTTCTTTGCTGAGGAGTAAAATCGGAACTTGGTGGAGAACTGTATCTGCAAGCTAAATCAAAATGATCATTAGCTTGACATGAATGTTACTTTTCTTTTTTTTTTTAAAGAAAGCCATCAACTCAGCATGGATTAACTCTTAAGGTGTGTCAGGGGTTTCAAGTAAATCCATTAAAATTTTCTGTTACCATTATGTTGTGTTTTGTTTTAAAAAAAAGTATAAACAATTGACCTGGAGCCTGCCATTTGGCAGCAAGCCACTGACGTTCATTCTCATCTCTTTTGCCTTCTACATGCTTGGCTGTTCTAAAAATAAGCATCATTTTAATGAATTGCTGACTACTTTATTGACTGACCTCAGAACTTGGTCAATTCTTACTAGATTGAAATCATTAATTTAGGAAGCATACATTGCAGTTCAGTTCAAATCAGATCAAAACATTAATAAGGACAGTAATAACATCCCTGCCCTCATTAGAATCCATCAAGTCTGAATTGCTTAATAAGGCTCTATTCATAAAAACTAGAAGAAAATAGCACTTAAATCCTGAGGAAATGAGAAACTATGCAGAAATATTTCAGTAATAGCCATAATTTTACCGGGTGAAGCACAAAGAGAAGAAAACCCAGCTCCCAGCCTCTTATAATGCTGCTTCTATGTTAGGGTTGTAGAAGACTCATGCCATACAATGGGGCCATAGAAATTTCCTGATTCAAAGAGCAGAATATGAACTTCCATCTGACTTGCTTAAGTAGTTTATATGTTAATTAAATTTAAAAATTTAATGGTTGAAACACTAATCTTCTTTTAGCTCTGAGCAGCAATTTTGCTGTTAGAATTATGACAATTTTTAAAATAAGGAATATCTATTAGCTGGTAACAAAAACTGATTTTAAGGCAAAACTAACATGGAGAAAATCAATAGATGCTCAATCAGTGAATTTTTAAACTTAACCCTTTCCATTGATGGTAAATACCATAGAAAGCCATGCACCATTTTTTCTTTCTCAGAACTAGAAAAGAGAAAGACAAGATTATATGGCTGAACATTTCAATCCCCACCTCTGAAATCCATGTCATGTCAGAAGTGATATATCAAGCACAAAGACCAGTAAATACAAGAAGAATTTATTTCATTCAAAATACAAAATATAGGGTTACTTTAGAATATAATATAGAGATTTAAAAAAGGAATATTCCAGATATCTGAGTTATGTGAACAGGTGGCTTTTCATCATCACACACACAAAAATTAATCAATAACTAAGCAAAGCAAAACAAAAACAAATACTGAGATTACAATCAAACCTTATAATGAAAGAAAATTCAATTTCTAACACCATAGTCTTAGCAATAAAGAATTTTTAACAAAATGCAGCTATGCTTTTATCAATGTCTATCATACCTGCTCTGATGAAATAAAAAAATAGCAAAAGAATAGTGGTTGTAAATTGATAAAGAGTTCAGATTGTTCTTAAATCCTTTTGTTCTAGTGGAAAGATTAAATATTCTAATAATATTATAGATATATACATTTTATTTTTAATTATAAATAATATATAACATGATAGAAATTTATAAAAATACTGCAAAGAATAAATTTTTTACAGAGTATAATGAGAAGTTATATTTAAGATATTAGTTAATATAATTGAGATATTGAAGATTATATCTTATTTGTATGATGAAGAGTTTCATATTGCCCAAAGAGAGGTCTGGCCTTCTGGGAGATAATACCTGGGTCCAACCATGTTTTGCATACTAGGAGGGTCTTGGTTTACTGGATAGTCTTAACAGTGTGACTTCAGTTGGCAAGTTTGGGTAATGTAGTATAGATCAACCTGAAGACTGAAATCAATTATGTGGATAATCAATCAATTAGTCAATGGATGAATGATGCCTATATAATGAAACCCTAATAAAAAGTCTGGACTCTGATATTTTAGGTGAGCTCCTCTTGTTGGCAATAATTAGTGCAGATTGGTAGACATTATGCTGGGAGGGTAATGTTTCCTGATTCCTGGGGGACAGGCCAATGGAAGGTCCATGTTTGGAAACCTCCTAGAATCTGCCCTATGAATCTCTTGTTCTGGCTGATCTCTATCTGTATCCTTTCCTATAATAAACCATAAGAGTGAGTGTGTTCTGTGAGTCTTTCTAGTGAATTATTAAAACTGAGAGTGGTTTTGGAAACTTTCTAAACTTGCAGTTGGTATCATAAGTTAGGGTAATCTTTGGAACTCTGCCCTCAAACTTGGTCGTTGACCTAAACTCCTCATAATTTAAAATAGGCTGCATGCCTTATAAATTAATGTATTTGAATGTAAACCATCCATGAAATCAGTATGACAATTTCTAAATTATTGTTACTTTTTAATCAATTGTTTGTGTGATATATTTAGAAATGGTTATTGCTATCCCAATAATATCCTCTTTGAGCTATGCTTTAATATATGGAACTACATTAAGCTTTTTAAAAGACTGTCTTCAATTAATATTTATTGTATGACTTTAATTTAAAAATGTAGAATTCGATTAATATCAATAATACGTCATAATCTATCTTTTCTCAACGTCAGCAGAGCTAACAGCAATTGCATTAAAACTTTTTTAGCCCTTACAATATTGACCATGATTTTGTAAGTTCCACATCTCCATCACCAACATTATCACATTCTATCACAAATGTTTATGGCACTGCCTGAAATATGAACCATGTTATTTGTGATATAAGGCTTAAAATTAAGGCCCATATTAAGTGCTGCCTTAACATTTGGTGAAATTAATAGGGCCATGAATGGCCTAACCATAAGCCCCAATCTCCGTATTCATACTCCAGTTTTCTAGCAAAACACCACAGTTCCCACTTATCCTTGAGCGGCATTTCTAGTTTTCTGCCAACCTAGAGATTTACTCAAACAAGTCAACTACATTCTTCTGTATAAACCAGGATGCACTTCACTCTCTTGATACTACAAAGTTTGCCTCCCAAAGCGCTGGTTTTCCACTGTGTTCCTGATTGAAACTCCTATGGATATATGTGACTAATAAACTGCTATCGGTGTCATCTGCCTGTTTTCAGCTGACTCTTTGACCATACTCACAACCCTAAGGTAGGGATCCTTTTCTCGCTAAAAGGATGAATAGGAAACAATTAAAGCAATACTGTCAGTTAGATTTTAAATATCATATTTGGGCCTCAGTTTCTCATCAGTACAATGAGGATCATAGTGAAAATTATGGTATTAATCTGGCTAAATATATATTAGAATTGTGGGCAACATAGATTAACAGTATATAAGCATTATCTTTCACATTTAAGAATTAAGCTATGTTTCAATGCCCATAATATGTAGGCATTCCATTTGTTTTAATAAAGTATCACATAAAATGACAATAAAATTCAACTCTTACAGTAAACAGAGATACTCAAACCCATGGTATTTTTCTGCCCCTGCCAACCCCAAAATCCCTGTCCACTACTCGCATCCCTTTGCTGTTGCTTATAAGCCCTCTTTGTAAGAGTCCACTGTACCTGATTAAATATCAAGTTGTCTCTCATTACTGTACTGTCTATGGCTTCATTCTCAGTCTTCCTGAGGCAAATCCTGTGTATGCTGCAGTTTGATTAGTGGTAATGACAGTGACTGCAAATGAAACTGTCTAATAACATATGGCCGTTATCTGTGGGCATGCAAAAGGAAACTGAGAATTTTCTCTCTGATGTGCTGTCATTATCACCATGGAAGACATTTCATTTTCTTGTATCTGGGCTTACTCTGACTATGGAGATTAATGAGAACAGGTGTTAAAGAGCCTTGGTGAGCTGACTGACTCACAGGCATGGGACAAAGGTGAGGAAGACCTAACTGTGGTACCTGAAAGGTGGAATTTTCCTAGCAGGAAAACCACCAATGAAAAAACCAACAGCAGACATAACTGAAATAGGATTCTATAAGACCCCTGTGTGAAGGCTCAGGGATTCAACGTAAATTTCCAGGACAGCCAGGGTAATGGATAGGGTGAGAAACACTCCAAACATTTGAGAATTTGACCAAAAATATACAGGACTTTAGCATCTTTACAATCAATAGAGTAATCCTAGTGTATATAAACTAAACATCAATCTTGGTCATAATTATACTTTCCCTTATCAAATATTTTACCTATTACAACTTTTAGATAATTTTGTCCTTGTGATTAAATTACTTTTTTTTTTTTTTGAGACGGAGTCTTGCTCTGTCACCAGGCTGGAGTGCAGTGGCGCAATCTCAGCTCACTGCAATCTCCGCCTCCTGGGTTCAAGAGATTCTTCTGCCTCAGCCTCCCGAGTAGCTGGGACCACAGGCGCGTGCCACCATGCCTGGCTAATTTTTTTGTCTTTTTAGTACAGATGGGTTTCACCGTGTTGACCAGGATGGTCTCGATCTCTTGACCTCGTGATCTGCTCTCCTCAGCCTCCCAAAGTGGTGGGATTACAGGCGTGAGCCACCGAGCCCGGCCTGTGATTAAATTACTAAAATTTAAAAAGTAGAATGAATCAAAACAATGAGGCTTTACTCGTATAGGGAGATAGATTATTGGATCCCAACAAAGTAAATTTGCTATTAAGAAAGCTATCTCCAAAACTGTGTTTCTAAAAGGGACCTCCAGGGTCAAGCTAGGTCATCATTTTGGTAGGATTGATGCCAGAAAACACAGCTGCTACTGAGATATTTTTTCAGAAAAGGAAGTTTGCCCTCTGAGTCATTTCAAATTAAATCTTCATCACAGGCCTGTGTATGTGTTTTAAAGGAAAGTCTATAATCAGAGATCCAGTTGTTAGCAACTCGGGACATAATCTCAGAGTAACAATTCAACCATTCAAATGCTCAAGGCTGAGAGTAAATACCACATTTTTGTGGTTAAAAAAATAATTAATTCCAGAGGATCCACCATAAATAGCTCAATTACCCTATCAAGAGTTTTCATGTACTGTCGGCTCTCTTCTGTGCTCTCTGGTGATAATGCACACAGCATCTGTTCTATTTTTCTCTTTTTCTTAACACTTCTGGGTAATGTTGTTATTGAAGATCACCAATGGGTTAAACAAATGCTGACTTTCAAGAGGAAGTAATGCAAAAGTTGTAGTGCTCAAAATAAGACTATTAAACCTAGGAGGAGTGAACATACACCTAGAAAAGAGAAAATTGAATGAGGCAGAACTGTTTTCACTGTGGAAATAGATACAAAGAAATATATGTGAGTGGAAAACCTGGAAAGATCCCAATTAAGAAAATAGTAGAGTTTCTCCTAACCCTCTGGTTAGTAATAGAGATCTGGGAAGTCCCAGTGTGAGCAGACATCCCTGACCTTGTAGTCTCAAAATAAATGTGAAAGGAATTATAAGAAGGACATAAATTTTATAAGATTGCCATAACACAGCTCTAATGGTTTACTGAGAATAGTGACAAAGTACAGACATGTTGCTATTTTATTTTAGATAAATTCTGACCTAAGCTTGAAGGAAATTGCTCACTAACAAAACAAAATACATTTATTGAATCTTAGGAGATAAGGTTCACATCTTTCAAACTTGGCTTAAGCCATGCTTTGGGCATTAGTACATAGGACAGTAAGTTAACTTTTTGTTAATTAAGCATGGTCTCAGGTTTTGCCATATTTTGTTTCGTTTTAATTGGGAAGTTTAGCCCTACAAGATACATGGAGCAGAATTATAATAACAATAATAAAACAACCAACTACAAACACATTTTGCTCTGATCAATTACACTGAGTCCACGCTATTAACTACCTCAAATTTGAAGTAGATGGAAAGAAGAAATACAGGAAAGATAGGAAATACTGGATGCCTACAGAGTTCTCACAAAACCACCATATTTCTGGAATTGTGATCACTGTTCTACAAATGAAGAATTTGGACTCATGTAAAGCTCACACAGCTAATAGATGCATAAACTGGAATGCAAACATAGCACATATGATTTTATACCTTGTGTTTTTTCCACTAAATCTTACCACCTACCAAACAATTATATTATCCATTCTATTATGTGAGCCTAATCAGCAGAAAATAGCATGTTCTCCTCAGTGAGCACAGTTAAAGAGAACCATGGCAGCCCTGAATAAAACAGTAAAGGAAGCCATGGAAAGTTTTGATAGGATAATTTATTGATATCACTGTTTCTTCTCCACTCGTACTGATAAAGTTGCTACAGTTTCCAGACCATATGTGTCCCTTAGCCTCTGGGCACATTGAAAGGTTACCAAAAGAAACTAAAGATAATTCCTCTTCCTGCCATTGTGAATATCCAAGCTGAAGAAATGATGCTTGATGTGCCAGAGGGGAAGAAGGGAAATGCCAAAGACTTTAAAGGATATAGACAGGAGTAGAGAAAGGAAGAGAGTTTTCCCCAAGTGTCAAGATAGACTTGAGAAACGCAGATTTTCCAATTTATGGAACTAGATTTACCATCTCAAAAATACTAAAGAAGATGGAAAATAGAGATATTTGAAACTATTTTCATTCTTCAGGTGTCTTGAGAGCCACAGAACTCTTTGAATGTCAAAATAAATGTATGGACTTAGTTCATAGCATCTCTAGAGGAACCTATATGAAACAACCTGGAACCATGGGATGCTTTCACAAATGCTCTTGCTTTGAAAAGCTCAAAAATATAAATAGAGAGGGAACACTAATAATGGCAGAGATTTACTTTTCTCCCAATTCGATGGAAGAGGAACTCAACATTTATTTCATTTGTCTGAAAAAAAATGTATAAGTGATTGTTCCTTCATATCCCTTTTTGTGGAGTGAGAATCATATTGTTTTACCTAGGTTGAAAACAAACTGTTTTATAACCTAAGTTATGTAATTAACAGAAACAAATAAAAACTAATCCTGAACTTGAAATGAAGGGAATGCAATTTTGCCTTGGCTCTTTTAACTGGTTTAGAGCATTGAATTTATTATATAATCATTTTCCATTGTAGATTCATCTGTAAAGAGATAATTTTTATTAGGATGTCAGTATAGTTGCTTTCTGATATAATATGTAATAAATGGAACAACCATATAATTATCAACTGAGAAAGTTTTGAGAGTTAAAACGAGTGCTAAAAACAATTAAAATTGTATATTTTTAAATATTTACATAGCTGACAAACTGATTTAATTATATTAGAATATCTAAAAATACTTTGTTTCAAAAATTATTTTCAAAATTACTTTTCCTAAAAATTAAAAATAATATTTATCTCTGCACATTAGAGCAAAAATCTCTGTATTGATTATTAAATATGTGAATATGAAAATAACATATACAGTAATTTGGTTTCTAGCTATATCTCTCTAAATTTCAATATCACTGTTTTATTTTAATTTTTAAAGAATATATATTTTATTAATATGGATTTATTTTCAATTTTTTCTTATACTTGCCTGCAATCTTTAAATTTTATTTTAGGGTTAATATTCTTAAATGTTTTTACATGTTGAATTGATTTTCTCTGTGAATCATAATATTTTCAATTGAGAAAATACAGTCAGTGCTGAGATATCTCATAAGTTGAGAGAAAATTCTGCTAACTGGAGTATGTTTTTAATTCTTTGTTTTTATATTAAAATTTATGAATATTTAAGCTCAAACTCTGTCACAAGTACTTTTTCCATGCCTCAATACTCAATACCTACTTTGGCATACATATTTACAGAAAAAATTCTCAAAAATGTTTTCTGTTGCCATGATTTTTGAATACTTAGCAGAATTTAAATGTTACAAAATTGTATAGCTTTGAAATTTATTTCCATTCTGGGATAGAATATAAATTTACCCCATTAACAAAAAACTGGAACACTACAAAAAATTCTTTCACAGGTTGTGCTACTCAAGAAACAAGTTTAGAGTTTCAAAATTGTAATGTATGCATCACTTGAACTCCATTGTTTGTTTTATAGAATTTTTCTCCTGCTTTTATAGAGATAAATGTCAATATCTTATTTGCAAGCACTTTTTAAGTTACTACAATTTGATAAACGTTTCAAAGCTGAAGTTTGTTGGTTCGTCTTTCATTGAAAAATTTGATTAAAGGTTTCCAGAGTGATAATAAAATGCAAACAGGAACTTTAAAACCCATCTACACAAGTTAAATGGAATTGTAAATCTTTCAGTTTGATTTACAAAAGGCTATTTTAAAGGCTTAAACATTTTTTTAAGTACAATGATTAACAGGCAGTAATTCAGTGTTGTTATGCTAAAACACTGAATTTTCTCTATTCACCATCAGCTTTCTTAAAAGTATTTTATAGTTCAGTGCGTCTCTGTATGATTATAAAAACATTCATACATTTTGAGAACTGTAATTTAAACTTGGATTAATAGAATATGGAGGCTTGATTGCAATCAATTTTAAATTATGTGTGTATATGAACCAAATCCAAGCATATTTCATTGTTCTAGTTTTCTTAATTTTATGAGACTATCATTCTTAACTCAACACAATGTTCCAGTAAAATTTATATTTGCATTATAACCATACAGTCAAGTAATTTTACTTTATTTGGACTTCTAATCTGAACTGACAGTAGTATTGACAATGATGTAAGATGCTTCATTTGATGGAAAGATTGTACTTTTTTATATTATTTTATAAATTGAATTTGAAAAGCCAATTTTTATTGGAGTAAATAATTTTACTTAGAAATTTCCAGTGACAGATACACATCTGGTGATGAAGTCAACACCCTAAGAGTTGGCACATTAATTTCAATAAATGTACAAAAAAAAGTCCCTTGAAATCTAAAATGAGAGGAAAGTGTTTAATTTTTTTTTTTAAATAGGTCATGCTTCTTAGAATGAGACATAAACTCACCTTATACAGCTACAAGTGTGAAAGTGTAATCTTCAGGTTCCATCTTCTTTAAAAACCTACTTACCTTATAAGTAGACACTCTGTGTCTACTTATAAGGTAAGTAGGTTTTTAAAGAGGTGTCTATGGCAGATTCGTGTCTTCTGGTTTTCATGTATTGGTAAAATCAATATTGTTCCCAGGGTGAATGGTGAATGCCAACAAGCATTTTGTTCAGATTGCATGTTTATCATCAACTTTTTGAGAAACTACAATCCATTCCACAATTTTTCATTAGACATACTTTCAATTTTTTAGCTCATTGATTCAGACGGGTTTATTGCTAAACAAACAAACAAAAAGAATTACAAAACAAAGAAAACTCCATAAAATATTGCTTTCGGTAGCTCGTCTATTTCCTATCCCCACATTTCTAAACCTAGCCTACATTTCCCACTTTCCCACTGATTCACTGATTAGCAGCCTGGATGCTTGGTGTATTTTCCAGATTGTAGCCTGAATTACACAAGCTCACTGGCTGGTAGCCTGAGTACATGGCAGGGGCAGCATCATCATACACTTTCTCATCACTGAGAGCAGGAATTGGCTGTCCCTAGCCATTTCTGTTTTAAAGCCCAAGCACATTTTATCAGCAAAGCCTTTCTTGCTGTCCTTCAAAGAAAATGTTAGTTATGTTGCTTCTGGAAAGCACCAGCTTATTGCTGGTCATCTTTCTGATTTAACCACGTTAACATCAGAAATCTATTCACTGCATGTACATTTCAAAGACTATTAAACAATAACATAGTAAAAAAAATGGAAGTCAGATTCATTCTGGCTTATTTTAGTGGAACCGTGATTAAAAATATCTTATTAAAGAAGTAAAGCCAAGACAACGATTAACTAGACTGGATGTCTGTACAACAGGTATAAATCAGGACTGTACCTGCAACATAGATATATGGTCATGTTAATCATGGAATATTGACAGAGAGAGACTTCATTTCCTTTTCTGAAATGGCTGTGGTTTTATGGAGTTAAGTGGTTGATTACTATTAGTTGAAGCTGCTAAATTATTGGAAAGTATGCTGAGCAAATTTCTTCCTCAAGAGAAATATAAGCAAACCATGTGTAGGGCTTTTGATCAAAGAATATGGCTGCCACAGCAGAGTAATAAATTCTTATTCATGATGAGGGTATGTGATGGTGTGTAGTTATTATAATCATAATATGACTTTTTTTTTACTACTTAGCTAATGGAGCAGTATAAACATTGGTTATAATACCTGATAATTTACTTCACATTTTATAATAAAAATAAGTTAGAAAATAACTTTTCTCCAATAGATCACATTTAAAATAATAAATAAGTGATTGAACATGGCCAGCATTCAGGATAATGCAAGAGTAGGTGTATGAATGTAAAAGTTACTAGTCTTTAGCATTAGCCATAAAATAAGGGGGAAAAAAGGTACAATACTGGTCAACATTGTCCAAGATGACTTGACAATATTCTACTTATGATTAATTCATGTAGTTATATAGTTCATCTATACATCAACTTGCAGGAAGAATAAGTCAGGTTTCTTAAAAAAAAAAGTAAGTTGGGGTAGAATCAGGATAAAAATAAAACATAATACAAAGCCAAACATGGCATCAGAACTTAGAATTCATAAGTTTTATAACATTGTTAGGTATATTTCATAAAATAAGTTCTTGAGAACCCCCACAGATGATAAAAAGTGAAAATTTTAGTATCTGTGGCTTCACATTGTTCACAAGCTAATGACAAGCTAGATTCTCAGAAAAGTTCTTTTTTTCTGATACTGATACCAGTAAAAAAAGATTCTTGGAATGGTACAGACCACCTGCTAAGATTGAGTATTTCCTCTTCTCTTTCTTCAAATAAGTACCACAGGCCTACCCAGTGCAAATAAGCTTGAAACCAGCAATGCTAGGAGTTACAGTAGAGCCAAATCTATGGGTCTATACCCTGTCCAGAATATATTCCCATAGTTGTCACTATAAGCTATGGAGGCTATAATCACTAGAGCAAGATGTTTCATTTATCCCCTCATCCTTCAAACTAAAATCCAACACTACCAAGTATGTTCCTTGAGTAAACATATGAGAACTTTTAGATACAGATAATATATGGCTCTGAAATGTTGATGCACTGGAAACTTGATTCTGAAACTGTTTCTAGTAGAACCTGGTAGAACTTGTGGCCAAATAATTTTCTAAAAATAGATTAATGGTAACTGTAAATCCAGAATACACAAAAATTCATTGATATATGTATATATAAATACACTTAAATATAGACATAAATTTAAGTACGTGAATATATACATAAATATGCCTTTACATAAATTCATATAGTTGTACACATATGTATGTAAACATACATGTACATATTTGAGGTCCTTATAGCATAAAGTGAGTTATAGAAGTCTTTATATATGTGTCCATGTATTTACAATACACACACACACATACATACATACATACATACATATGTTCACTTATACAGTATGTCCCCTTACAAGAGTTCAGCAGTGTTAAGAAGAGTCATATCTAGCATTTAATAATGAGTGTAGGAAAAATCAAGTGCATAAAGCATCCTAAATCAAACACCTTTAGTTTACCCATATCAAACATACACAGAACACAAGCTGATAAGATACAGTGTCATTTTCTTAGTTGCTGATATGTATGGACTAAGATGTCAAGTCAACACAGGTAGCTGGCTTTCAGTCTGCCAAAGAAAGCACAAGATACTCTAAATAGCTTGTTCAGGCTCCTATTATAATGGGAATGGCATCATTAAGTTTAGTTAATAAACTCATCATTGAAACCCCAAGCCTTCAAACTGTTACAATGGAACTCAACTTTTAAGTAGTATACCTTTACTTATCCATGCACAAAATATTTGAGAATATTTGGATTGAATATTTTGAAGGCTATCAATAGACCTATATCCTTGTATTTAGTTAATACATTTCTATGTTGTCCTAAAAAAGGGAAGGTCAGTGTCTCAAAGCAAACACTATAAGAGAAAAAACAAGAGAGCAAGTTTTTTGTCGTTGTTGTTATTTTATTGTTGTTATTGTTGTTTTGAGATGGAGTTTTACTCCTTCACCCAGGCTGGAGTGCAACAGTGTGATCTTAGCTCACTGCAACTACCGACTCCTGGTTTCAAGCGATTCTCCTGCCTTAGCCTCCCGAGTAGCTGAGATTACAGGCATGCACTACTATGCCTGGCTAATTTTGTATTTTTAGTAGAGACAGAGTTTCACCATGTTGGCCAGGCTGGTCTTAAACTCCTGACCTCAGGTGATCTGCCCGCCTTGGCCTCCTGAAGTGCTAGGATTACAGGTGTGAGCCACTGAGCCTGGTCAGTTTTTTTTTTTTTTTTTTAATTTAGTATTTTTAAAATCTATTAGTTGAATCCTTCAAAACCCATCAGCTCTCCCTAAAAGGAGCTCCAAACATGCTTTAAAATTTTAGAATTTATGTTAGAGATTCAGGTGTCTTTGGTTACATTCAAGTACCCACTGATGTGCATCTCATCTCTAGAGGGTCTATTTATATTTCATCAATGGATTTAATTACATATTGTCACTCAGATGAATTTCTATAGCTTTTAAATTTTGGTTTCAGTTTTTTATTTAAATTGTGGTTTACAATTTTAGCTGCAACTTGCTATCCAGGTGCAAAATAAAACCCAAGCTTCTAAATGGTCCCCAAATGAATAAATTTTACTTTTTCATACATTTAAAATTGGTTCCAAATTTTAATTTATAATTTGGACAAATATTATAACAAGAATGTATGTATATATAAATATATGGATATATACTTATACACACATATTTAAATTTTTAATTGAGTTTTTTATGGAATACAGTGTTATATAACTTTTTCTACATTAACATAATTATGAAGGAAAATCAAAATAAGCCTGGTATCACAACAGCACTAGAAGAAAGAGCTTATCGAACTTTTGCCAAAGTAGGGTAATAGTTCCATGAGCTCTGTAGAGCTAAATAGAAAGAAGGGACCAAATAGGAGAAAATAAATAGGGAGAAAATAAATAGTGAGAAAGTATCACAACTTATCTTCATTATCTACCCCTGGTTAGTGATGTTCATTTGGATTAGCTTGGCACAAACAACCAATCCCAGTGAACATTTAGCAAATACCACCTATCTATACTGTCGTATTGTTTTATGAAATAATCAAGAACTTGGTCCCAATTTTCTCACTACTATCAACCATAGAAAAGAGTTAGCCAGTTTTTCAATGACTGAGCTCATACAGAGCATACCTTTCTGACTTCCTTTTCTGCCTTCTTCTTCCTCTCACCTCTAGGCTCATATTTAAAAGGCTTGTGTGATTAGGTCAAGCCCACCTGGATAATCTCTCTACCTTAAGGTCAACTGTTTTAATCTTTAGTTACATCTACAAAATTTATTTTTCTAGGTTGTGAAACTTAATCACGGATGTCATGGACCTAATACCAGAGAACATAGACCATAGGATTATGTCGGTCATTTTTTAAATGTTATCACTATAAATAAATTATATGTATTAGTCACTCTGATTAAAAAAAAATCCTATTCATTGCCCAGTTCCAAAGACTAAGCCACTAGTTAAGCCCAGAACATATTAGTGTAAGATGTGGTCATGTTGCTAGGGGTTTAGGTTGAACCCTCCAGCGATACAGCAAATTTATACCGTAATGATTTCCACAAGTCTTAGCCAAAGATACATACAACTTTTTATTCAGGTAGCTATACAAAGGGGAAACGGGAATACCACATATATTTGAGGAAAACCAAACATGGGATCTAATTTGACATAAGGCATAAGAGTCATCATGGTCCCTTGTTAGAGAGGAGGCATATGGGGACCAAGTAATAAATTGAGTTCTGGCCTGTGTCTGGCTTCAATGTATCCCATGGCTGTATGGACTAACTTAGTGGTTTCCTCGGTTCACACATGTTTATCTGAGATTAATATACTTGGAAACTAGAGTAACCTCTACACTAAAATTTGGCCTGCAGAAAAAAAAATATTTAAAATGGAACAAGCAGAAAGCTCTGAAAATGCACCCCAACCAAGGTAAGATACTAATTCAAAAACAGCATTATATAGGATGGGGATTGTAGTGATTGTTTTCAATCTTAAGGCTCTCAGAGATGCGGGGCTGATATTCCCATCATAGTCTGCTTAATTTACCAGTATGACCCTACAAACAAAAAACAGATAAATCTTTGGGAATGATCATAGTTTACCACACTGTTATAACTTAAATGAAACAATAGCAGCTTTCGAGCTGAATTCATGCTCTTTCCATTCAGCCCACAGCTACTGGCTGAGCATAGCAGAATAAGATCCTGGTCATTTTGTCCAATGATTTCTGCCAGTGATCTGTCTCTACCAATGATCTTTTTTTCCACAGCTCTGTGTTGGCTCTTCAGAACATTGTCAGATCAACACTGTAGTCTGAAGCACTTCATATTCAATCCTGCTTCCTTCTCATGTCTCACAAGAGTTAACCTCAATAAGTGTCGTTACTGTCTAGCTTCTGATTCCTGAGGGACCCAACTGATGCAGTAATAACTGCAATTAGTTGAAACATGTCAAATATGTTTCAATTTATGAGTCCATGATGTCACACAGAGTTATCTTTGGTCTCCTTTGAAGGATACCAATAAGCAATTAAATTTTAGATATTATAAATGTGTAAGTGCATGGGAAAATAAAACATTATTTTCTTGACTTTCTGATGTTAAATCTACATTAGTGCTGTCAAACAGTTTATGGGGCAGAGTAATTTAATTTTATATATATATATATATATATATATATATATATAAGCTTTCTATTTATAGAAATAGTCTAGCTACTAAATAAAAAAATCAATGAAAAATTAGGACATGACCATTTTTAGCACCAATTTAATTAAATGAATCCGAACTGATCATCAGTGCTTGCTAACAGTCAAAGGGTACAGCGAGACTTCACATGTCTCCTGATGGAAATATATAAAACCACCTAGAAAGGGTTCCTGCAACAAAATCAAAGCTGCATCTAAGTCTCCAGCTATAACTACTGATTTATATGATATATAGGAGTGATAAAATATGTTAAATATCACCATAAATACAATCAGCAATGTCTATACCCTGGTATGCTACAGAACAAAAGACCCGAAGTATTTAAGAAATAAATTGCTGAGGGTGGGGGGGACACCTGTATGTTTAAGGAGAATTAAGACACCTACTAACAAATTCAAATTTAAATATATAGACCTTAAAAATATATCTAAATTGCTTCAAAATAATCTGGAGGGTTAATAGAGGTATAAGAAAAACAATATTGGCCAAGAGTTTATAATTATTGAAGTTAGATGAAAGGTACAAGAGAGTTTATTATACCATTCTTTGTTCTATAGTATATATTTAAAACATCTTTAAGAATTGAATTTAAGAATTTAAAAAAGATACAACTTATTTTTTTGAGAAGATAGTAAACATTGTGGATTGAACCAGTGACTTTGGTGTTATTAAGTACTAAAAAAATTATATTATATAAACATCCAGTGTACAGTAACCTCTTAGTACATGAATCTCTTAGACACCTTATATTTTGTCAAGTTAAGAACAGGAACAATCAGCTGAATCTTCAGAGAGGGGAAAAGTTACTTCTATCACATTCTCAATAACTAGAAAGTCTGTCCTTAACTCTGTAAATTTCTATGACCTTGTTTCAGTAAAAACCATCTTGAAACACAGCTGCATACACCCTTGAACTCTGGACCATCTCCTCCACATCACCCTCTCTTCCCAATCTGCCACTCTGGCCATCTCTCATCCTGTACCAGACCAGCTGAATATTGCTGGACAAAAACAGCACTAATTAGAGTGACACTTGCATATGCTCATAATTACCAACTTCAGTGTTAATTACTACCAGATTGTCTTTTTATATTTCTTTAGGAAACTAACCTTTCACCCCTCCTTCACTACCACTCCTTTCACTTCGTTTTATACAATCAGAGTACTCAGATTATAACATTTTTCTGCTTAGAAATTTCCAGTGATTTGTCATTCATATAAAATTCAATGTCAGTTATGGTATTATCTGACTTTTGTATCTTCATCATCATCTTCTGCTACCATGCAGGCTTCTCCAGCTACACTACATTTATTTAAATTCCCTGAGACCCTCAAAATATATTTGGATTGCTCTGCCCATACTCTGGTTAATTCATGCTTACTCTTCAGTTCTTAAAAGCTTACTCAGATATTTCCTTCCAATGTAGGACTCATAGCTTAGCACACTGACCCACCCAGGTAAGTGTGACTATGTTAGAATAAGATTTTCAACTTCAAAATCAGATTTCCTAGATTCGTATCCTGATTCTATCCATTACTAATTGTATCATTGTATAAATTTCTCAACCTGTCTTTAAATAGCATATATAAAATATATGTAGATAGTATATAATTCCATTCTTACAACATTTTAAGTATTTTTTTACGTTTTGTACATGTTCTTACAATATGCAAAACCCTACATAAAACATTGTAAGAATGGAGTTATATAACATACTTGAAGGTTTTAGAACCATGACAAGCATCTTACTAAACACTCAAAAATGTTAACATTTTTGATATATTAACAAGCTGACAAAAAATATTGTGAAAGTCCTGATTGATCTCTCCAATCTTTCTAAACAAGGTCATTGCACATTTTCCCCTGTTTTGTTAAAAATATTTTTATGAAACTTTCTGCATAAAAATAATCAGTATAATGAACTAATAAAGAGAAATCACACTACAAAATTAAAGTACCTGTCAGATATGATTCTATTAGTCCAGCATGGTTCTGCACTGAATAAGACTGACAATTGTAATGTTATGAAAAACTCTAGTGTCTGAATTCAGAAGTTGCCAGCACATGGTTCCAAACACAGGACAGAAATGTCCCCAGGCATTACATTTTCAAAGAAAACCTTCTAGTCTAAATAAATTGTCAGTTGGAAGACTGTGTGGGGAAGATTTTTTGAGCTATGTTTTTCTGATGTTACTTTCTTATTTTTTATATATTCCTGTCCATTTCCATATCACCATTCCAGAAGATAAAGCATCTGTAATCAGTTTTGTTTTGCAATACACAGCCAAACACTATCTTCTTGGCCTTTGAACTGTAAAAGTTAACTAAATTATACCATTTATGCTAGAAGTGAGGATGTAGGTTGGAGAATGAGATATCCATATCTGTTTACCATAATATGGACTTCAATATATTGCTTTAAAAAATTTATATGATAGGCCTCATATAAGACTTTTAGTTGTTTGAACATGGAAGTTAACTTCATGAAAAGCCCATCTCCCCCTTATTAATTTGGTGAAATCCTACTGATTTCAGAGGACAACTTGATCAAACTCTACAAAACTTTTTTTATTTGTTTGTTTTAATCCCCTTAGCAAAGTTAATTACTTGTTCTCTCTGCCTACCAGGAAATTCAATTATATCCTTCCTGACACATAATATGTTATTTTATGATTGTCAGATTGGAAAAATTGACTCATCACCAGAGGTTGAGTCCTAAAGCATGGCATATAACAAATTTTCAGTAAAATTTATTGAAATAATGAGTGACTGTATATGCTATTAATCAAGTCACGATTTTTACAACATAGTAAATTCAAAAAATTACAATTTACTACTCTTTTCTTCCATTGGCAGCTATGGCATTTTAATCATGTCTGCATTTTAAATGAAATGTTCTCAGTTAAGTATTAAATTCTTATATAATCATATATATATGATCATATGTAAATGATTTTATGTGTACATGATTATGAGATGTGAACTTAAAAAGGGGGAAATTTACTTTCTATAAGAAGGTCAGGATTAGATAACAGAAATATACACAATTAAGACATTGATAACATTAAGAAACACAGAAAACTCCAAATTTTTGAAAATTATACAATGCACTTCTAAATAAGACACGGATCATATAAGAAACTACACGGGAAAAGAAAAATATCTTGAACTTAATTATATTGAAAACATAGGACATGTATGGAATATAGCTAAATAGTCACTTAAAAGTTGTAGCTTTTGAAAGGGTTGTTGGAGCTCCATTTGTTGTTGGAGAAGTGAACACCTCTCAAATAAGTTACTTGTTTAGCATCCTTTGTCAGCAATACTTCCACTTGCATTTGGCAATATGGCTTTTATTTAACTGTGCCTGGCTAAACACAGATTTTATTACTAAAAAGAAAAAGAATGATCAATGTTTGGGTAGACAATAAATTATCTCTGCCAAAGTTTCAACTTCAGAGACAACAAAATATTGCATAATAAAGAATACACAATCACATGTTAATTAGGTTGATTGAGTAATTCTACAATGTATATATACTTCAAAACATTATGTTGTTCATGGTAAATACGATTCTGTCACTTAAAAATGTCTTTGAAAAGAATATGTAATCATACAATGTGGTGTAAATGTAATGATATTTAAGTAGTCATTCATGCAAACTGAATTTTTATTTAAATATAATTATGGTGAAAATATAATGGTTATATTCAGGAAAGTGAAAGCAATAGGGTGATGGGAGCAGTAGAAAGGGTGGGATATGAAAGTCTAACCCTCACCTGGAAATATTAATTTACATATGTCAATGAAAAGAGTCAAACTATGTAAAATATTTGAAGAGATTTATTCTGAGCCAAATATGAGCAACCATGGCCCATGACACAGCCCTCAGGAGATCCTAACAAGTGCCCAAGGTGGTCGGAGTACAGCTTGGTTTTATATATTTTAAGGAGGCATGAGAGCAATCAAATACATTTAAGAAATACATTGGTTTGGTTCAGAAAGGCAGGACAACTCTAAGTTGGGTGGAGGGGGGACTTCCAGGTTATAGGTAAATTTAAACATTTTCTAAATGACAATTGGTTGAGTTTATCTGAAGACCTGGGATTAATGGAAAGGAATGTTCAGGTTAAGATAAAGTATTGTGGAGACCAAGTTTTACTGTGCAGAGGAATCTCTCAGATAGCAGACTTCAGAGAGACAGCAGGTTGTAAAATGTTTTTTATCAGAACCTAAAAGGATGCCTGGCTCTTAGTTGATTATCTCCTGGATCTGGAAAGAAAGGAAGGAAAACAAAGGGGGAAGGGGAATCTCTATAGAAGGTAGATTTTTCCTACAAGAGACTTTGAATGGGAATTTCAAGGTATGACAAGGAAATATATTTTGGGGTTATTTTTTCCATGTCTCATGATGTTATGCCAGAGTCAGATTGAAAAACTAAGTCACAATATATAGGGTTAAATAAAACACATCTTATGAAAATTTATGATTTTGTAGGGCATTACTCCCTAGACCCCTTAGTTAGGAATTTGGGCAAGATAAAAAAATCAGACCTTAGTCCTTGAATAGCAGGAAAAATTATGGATAGAGGAGCAAAAACTGGTTGAGTAGAGACAGAACTTCTTTAAAGACTTGTAACATTATTTTATATGTAAATTATGGAAATATAATCATTTTTTAAATAATAGAGATTAAATTAAGTATATGCTCAACTAGAAACTATGAATAATATTCAGAATGTACTCTCTCTTCCAGTTCCTTAAAATAAAAGGTAATACAATTTCCCATCAATAACCAAAGAAATTTAAAAAATGAAAAAATATAAATCCCTATGTAATGCATTTGGAAAGTAGAAGTTATGGGGAAAATGTAAAGAGAAAGTCATACATTGTAACTAATCCTGCCTTTATGAACAGTGATATCTGTGATACATATACCTTGAAATTTACCGTGAAAGGAAAGTAAGTGACAAAATACAGAGAGAAGACTTTTGCTTCTAGCCATAAATTTGTGGCTAAACCTAGGCTTGCCCTCTCTTTTTAAAGACAACTGGAAAAACTGGAGAAAATATAAGGAAAAATCTGTTTGCAGAAATTAGTTAGCAGCCAGTATAGGACTGTGATCCCTGAAAGAAGTAAAACAATTTAAGTGAGCACTGCAATTGTCATGGATTTCTGCCTGAGGCACTTCCTGGACTATAGCTCAGAGTGAGAAACAAGACAGAATGAGGGCCTTAGTTAAGAATACAGAGCTTGGGCTGTGGGGGAGACTGAAGTACCTGTAGTTTACTGGATAAAGTAGGAGAGAAAAGTGAAATATACAGAGAAAGAGCTCCAGAAATTTATGTAGTAGTACCCTTGAGTCCTTGACTGAGTGGTTTCCACATGTCTGGTGAAATTCAATGAGGCCAGTGTAGAGACCGTGGAAAACTTCCTCTTAGTCCTCTGAAGGTTCACTGAAAATCAGCTTATGAAAGACAGATTAATAAGAGAAAAGTGATATAAATTTATTAATGTGCATGGGGAAGAACCACAGAGTTATTACACTATCACACAATGAGGTACAGTTGACTATGTTCCCTTCTTCTTAAAGGAAGTGGAGATGGGAAAGTGTGGATAATATTAGGGGAATAGTAAATGATTTTTAGGGAAATTCAATGGGTTTGAAGACCCTACAATAACAACGACTGTTGGGACCATAGAGCAGACAATGGTTTATGACAAGAATCTGTTCTGATGTTCTGACAAACTTCAATCTTTCTTCCTATAATGTGAGTCCAGATAACAAAAACTAAGAAAAGGGACCAGAAGTATTGATTTCTTCCTTGGTGGTTCTAGCCTTTGGCAGATAAGAAAACTTGGGGAACTTTATCCTGTGTTTTGGAGAGACAAGAATGGAGAGACAGAAGGAGAAGAAGGTTAGAAAGAACTTGAGGCTTCTTCACTTCAACACCTCAAGGTGCCATATGTGTGGGTATCAATTGCTGAGCCCCAACACTGGTTAAGAACTACCAGCAACTTATAAACTAACCAATTCTGACAACTCACCAGACTCAAAAATGATATTTTTATCCAGTAAGACTGATAAGACCTTAATTTTAAACATTGTTTGAAAATTCACAGAAAAAAAAAAAGTGACACAAGTGAAATTTCGAATAATCTTATGTCTGTTGTAAACATTACAGGAGTTATAGAAAAGTTATTAAGTAAAACCCTTGCCTAGTTTTCTTGAATTATTTCAAACATTTAAGGAACAAACAGCATCTTTTTTTTTTAACATGAATTCTTTCAGGAACAAAGAAGATAGAATGTATTAATTAACATTATAAAGCCAGAAAAACTTTGACAGCAAGAATCAACAAGGCTATTATAAGAAAGGAAAGTGCATACTAATCTTTCTCATAAACTTAATCAAAAATATGAAGGAAAATATTAGAAAACTACATTCTAATTTTATAATATATAAAATGATTAATATGTCAAGTTCCAAACAGGGTGGATTTCAGAAATGAAACTTTGTTGTTATAATTGAAACTCAGCAATGCAATTATCTTTATTTATAGAATAAAAATATTTCAAAAGATTTAAAAAAATTGACAAAATTTAACACTCATGTAAAATAAAATAGTTATTAATCAAAAATGAATTAGGATTCAAGTAAAGCTTTTCCTAAATCATAAAACGTATCTTAAAATAGTATAGAAAATATTCTTAATGGTGAGTTATTAAAAGTTATTTTCTTGAGATTCAGCAAGAATCAAAGATGTCCACCATTATCATGTCTAATTCATAATTGTATTGGAAAATAGCCTATGAAGAAGTTGAGAAAAAGAAATAAAAGTTGTTAGGTTGGTGCAAAATAATTGCGGTTTTTGTCATTAAAAGTAATGGCAAAAACTATAATTACATTTGCACCCACTAGTATCAGTATTGCAATGGAAAAAAACTAGAATTATTTTTGCAAGCATCATAATTTTGTATGCGAGCAATGTAAGAATTATATCATTGCTCAAATATTTATTAAACTACTTAAAGAATATAAGAAGAGTCCTGGAAGCCAATGTTGTCACACCATACTGTTGCGGCTTTTTTACTTCCATAGTTCAGCAGGCAGGAATGTTACAGCTGTTTTACTCCCACTTTCCACAGCTCAGGGAGGAAGAGCTTAACAGTTCTTTTACTCCCGCAGTTGGGCGAGTTCCAGCTTTTTGTCTTGTGACTAAGAGGAATAAGGTATGCAGACACAGAAGAGGGGATAAAGTAGAAAGTCCAGCAGGCAAGAATGTTACAGCCATTTTACTCCCACTGCCCGCAGCTCCGGGAGGAGGAGCTTAACAGTTCTTTGTCTCCCGCAGTTTGGCGAGTTTCAGGTTCTTGTCTAGTGACCAAGAAGAATAAGGTATGCAGACACAGGAGATGGGGTAAGGCAGAGTAGGATTTACTGAGTAAAAAGCTCTTCACAGCAAGAGGGGAACTGAAAGTAGATAACCCTCTCTGTGGCTTTTTCCAGGGTTTTTATGTGCTTAGAATGGGAGAATGGATGCTAATTGGTTTATGGGGGCTTGGAAAAGGCACCATTCAATTGGTCAAAAGGCATCATTCAGAAAGAACCAATCAAGAGAATGAATAAGATGGCGATGGAAATTCTCAATCTGATCTGTGGATTCTATCCAGAACTGATAGCACAGTTTTCAGGCTTTAGATTGTCCTTGGCTTGAAGGTTGAGCTTCACTGGAGACCCATCCCTCTCTGGTTAGGAATCTGTCTGTCTCCTGATACTATCAATACTAATTTTATTTTTTATACCAGCAATTTTTAAAATGCTGTGACTTTTATCTTTGATTTTCATCTTTGAATAAGCCTTATTAAATATGTGCAAGATCTCTACACGGAAATCTAGACAGCAGTAGAAAATAAAGAAATGGGCAGTATAATCTTTATGATTAAAATACAGTATTGGAAAACTCATTACTGTAAAGACAGCATTTGCTTTCCAGTTGAGCTACAGATTCTATGCAATCCCAGTAAGAACCTATCAGGTTTTTAATAAAAATAATAAGCTGATTCTAAAATTATATATGAAAGCAGAGAGCAACATTGAATGATCCATACTATCAGATATTAACTTATTGTAAGATTACAATGAATTCTTTTTTACACTGCTGACAAAGACATATACAGAACTGGGTAATTTTATATACAGAACTGGGTAATTTATAAAGAAAAAGAGGTTTAACAGACTCAGTTCCACATGTTGGGGGAGGCCTCACAATCCTGGAGATAGGAGAAAGGCATATCTTACATGGCAGCAGACAAGGGACAATGAGAGCCAAGCAAAAGGGGAAACCCTTTATAAACTCCTCAGATCTCATAAGAATTATTCACTACCACAGTTCTCCTACTGGGTCCCTCCCACAAAGCATAGGAAGTCTGGGATCTATAATTCAAGATGAGATTTGAGTAGGGACACAGCCAAACCATATCATACAATAAATAAACCAGTGAAATATTAATGAAAAGTGAGACAAATGGACCAATGTAACAGAATTGAGGTCCACACAAATCATTTAATTTTTGATAGGGCTGATACTGTGGTGCAGTTGGGGAAAAGGTCAAAATAAATCATACTGGACCAATTAAATATTCATTTAAAAATGTATCCAGACTCTATTCTCCATATTACATTTTGTTCGAACATCAATTTTTAATGAATTTCATATAAAGCTTTTAAAGTAAAATATAATTATTCTTGTAATCTTAGTGCTCTTGGAGTACCTAACAATTTTTTAAATAGAACATAAAAACCCTATTGTGCTTAAATTAATTATCCAATATTAAAAGAAACTATAAACTATTGTTAAATTTGAATCAAAACAAATGATTAGAATCACCTTCTCTTTGTTATCTATTCATTGGACTATATCATTTTTTTAACTTGGGAGAACACAATCATTAGGACACTGAAATTAAGTTTTAATTTTTTACAGATTTGTTGATGTGTATAACTGATATACGATACATTGCACAT
This sequence comes from Cacajao melanocephalus, assembly GCA_963573385.1. NCBI lineage: Eukaryota > Metazoa > Chordata > Mammalia > Primates > Pitheciidae > Cacajao > Cacajao melanocephalus. Next base: position 28,648 of record CAUYLG010020394.1, read on the forward strand.
ATTTAAAGTGTACAGTATTATAAGTTTGACATACACACTCATCTAAGATTATGAAAATAAACATCACTCCAAAAGATTTCATTACTTCCATTTGTAATCCTTTTCTTACATTCCTTCCTATTCCTTAGTCCCCCTTTCACCTTGCAACCAGTGATTTACTGATCTGTTTTCTGTCACTATACATTAATTTGCCTTTTATAAATGTTATATTAATGTAATTTATGACTTTAAATAAAGCAATATGTTCACTTCTTTTACTCACCATAATTATTTTGCATGTACCAGTGTTTTTGTGTGTGTGTATTAAGTTCGTTCATCATAATTTTAATCATTATAATTATTTTTAGTGCATTAAGAGTTTATTTCCATTTATTGCTATGTTTTGGCCTCAAAGTGCAAAATAGGTCAATGTTTAATCAAAGGCTTTGACTCCAATTAAAGATGAGTTGTGTAACAACGTTAGATAGTCTCCATCACACATAGAGATGAAATATTAATGTTTTTTTTCTTGCTACCAGCTAGATGTCCTGTTACTTGCTGGCTCAACTATAAGTGCATGCTTTCCTATAAAATGATTATCAATTGCTGAGAACAAGATTTCAAAATTGTGATGGACTAAATTCAAAGGGAACTACATGGAAGCATTGTAACATATTGTTAAGTACACAGACTCTTTACTGTAAATCACTCATGTCCCTAACACTTCTCCATTACCTCAGAGTGTGTGAGCTTAAGAAATGTGCCCATACCATGGATACTATCCAGCCTTAGAAAAGAACAAAATCATATTCTTCGCAGCAACATAGATGTTGTTGAAAATCATTTTCTTAAGCAAACTAACACAGAAGCAGAAAACTACTGCATGTTCTCACTTATAAGTAGGAGCTAAGCATTGGATACACATGGTCATAAAAATAAGAACCATAGACACTGGGGAATACAAGAATGGAGAGAGAAGGGAGAAAAGGTCAAAACAAACTATTGGTTACTATGCTCACCTATGTTACAAAACTGCACATATACCCCTGACTCTAAAATAAAAGTTTTTTTAAAAAAATAACAAGTCATAACTCAGTAACCTTGGTTACCACCTGAGAAAAACAAAGAAAACAGAAGAAAGGAAATAATCTATATCAATGCATAAAACAATGAAATAGAACACAGAAAAACAATAGGGAAAAATCAATGATGCCAAAAGCTGGTTTGTTGAGATTAATAACATTGATAAATCTCCAGCCACACTGATAGAGGAATAAAAAAGAAAGAAAGAAGGCACAATGTATTAATATCAAGAATGAGACAGTTGACACCACTAAGTTTCTACAGATATTAAAAATATAAAGGAATATTATAAACAATAAAAGAGAATGACACATTGATATAACATGGATGAGTTTCAGAATAATGCTGAGTGAAGGAAGACAGACAGATGAGAGCGCATGCTGTATTATTCCATTTATGGACATTTCTAGAAAATACAAACTAACTTATAGTGAGAGAAATCAAGTCAGTGGATGGCTGAGGATCTGGTGGGAGGAGTGAAGGTGAGGAATTTCAAAACGGTATGTGAAAACTGAAGGGTGATGGATCTGTTATTGTCTTGAGTGTGGTGATGTTTTCACAGGTATATACATATGTCAGAATGTATCATATTGTACAGTTTAAGTATGTGCAATTTATTATGTCAGTTATGCCTCAATAAAGCTGTAAAAACAGCAAGTTTTAAATTTAAAAAAAAAGAAGAAAGAAGTGTTCCCCATATCGTGACTCCTTTCCTCATGTGTAAAATAGGCCTGATACTAGTACATAATTTACAAATGTTGTAAAGATAAAGTGAGTCAGAATCTGTAAGGCAGCTAGAACAGGGCCTGTTCTAGCACTATGCAAATGTTAGCTGCTGTTATTGGTGGTGGCTGTTGTGATGCTGTTAATGACATTTTTTCACAGGAAGCACATACTTCTGACTCACATCAATGTTGATGAAGCACAATTTTTTTTAGCTTTTGCAACAGAAGGAGATTTTAAAGCAGCTTTGAGACTATAGAGAAAAGAGTGTTTTTAGAGAAGCATGTATACTGGAGAGGAAAAAGTCATCCGAGTAAAGCTTCATTGAAATTGATGAATGATTCTAAGTACAAGAGATAAGCCCTCCTTTCTTATTCATTTATTTATGCTTTCAAAATTTTTTCTTTGCCCACTGAATGACAGATACTATTCTAGACATTGTAGATACAGCAGTTAACAAAACATTATCTTTGCCCTCATGGAGCTTACATATACCACTGGAGAGACCTGAGTGTCACAGAAGATGATACATGTTAAGTGATATGAAAAAAAATAAAGAAGATTAGAATGGACATGGTGAGCTAGTGATAGAGTGGGCTGCTATTTTAGAGTGTCAGGCAACACTTAATTCAGGTTATCTTGAAGCAAAGACCTACATAAATGTGAGGAAAAGCCATATCTGGGGAAGAGTATTTAAGGAAGAGAAAACAGCAAAGGTGGGGGCCCCGCTCTGGGATCCAGTTTCGCGAACAGTGAGGACACTGGGCCCAGTGCATCATGAAAGAGATGGAGAGTGACCGTGAAGGTAGGAAAGATAGGAAAGGAGAATGTGAAGGACATGGCCAATTTTTGGCTTTTACTTTGAATCAGATAGGAAGCTGTTAGAGCCTTCTAAGAGGAATGGCATAATCCGATTTAGGTGGATAAACGACTGTGGAGAATCACAGGCAGAAGGTAAGGCATTTAGAAAAGCGTTTCAGTAATCCAAGTAATCTTCGATGAAAATGACTAATAAGCCAAAATGTACATATGCCTTTGATACTGTGAAATCATGGAAGAAAAATGACAGAGAAAAGAAGTGCCACAGCCAAGGAGAGGTCTGCAAAAAGTAAATAATGTAAAGCAGGAAAACAGAATTCTGCTTTGCATTTGATCTATTCTCTTCATGCTCTGTAATGAATGTTTCCTGCCTAGCTGCCTTCCTGTCATCTGCCCATCTGCTTTGAGTGTGCTGGCATAAGGTGCAGGTGAATTTGGTCAAGACTTAGATTTTGCCTTCAAGGAATTCATAGTATAGTGGCGGAGAGTGACATATTCATAGGCAATCACAGTATTGAACAGTAGGCACCAGGAAGAATTATGAAGAAAATGCTTCTTTGAGCTATTTATAGATCTTTTAGTACAATCTTAGCACAATCTCAGTAGCATTTTTGTAATTCCTGTAAATGGACCAACTCCATGTCACAGTGTTTGTCCTCTTTATCAGTACCCAAATATACAAATAAACATCTGGGAGATCATAAGAAAAATTATGTTAAACATATATTATTAAATGTAAACGGTTTTATCAAATGTTACTAAACATATATTTTTAAATATTCTACTAAATAATCTACACTATTATTAAATATTCTAATGTTATACTAAGTATGTATTATGAAATATATGTGTAGTAGAATTTTGCTACAACCGTTTTGTAGGTTCCTTTGTTTTTTTAAGTAGTCAATTAGTTACTTAGTTTTACACATCAGTTGTTCTGAGGTAGGTCATTTTCTCTACATATTTTTCTAAGAAAATCTCATTTTCTTTCAATTTTGCCTGAAGCCCTGAGAGACAAGAATTATGTCTTTAATTCATTTTGAATTAATTAAAACAATTATTATGTGTTCTTTAATAACAAATAGCAATCATGGTGATTTTCCTTTCAATATTTTGTCTAAAAAGAGCATTTTAAATTATTTTCTTATTTGTTTATACCAACCGTTTCCCTTCCAAAATAACATATTCCTCCATGCTTATACAGTCATTCTTCTACGCAAACTAACAGCTGCAGAGAATAATTTGTCTGTAACTATGTTTTTTTTTTTCTTTTCCCCACAAATGACTCTGAGCTTCTTGAAGAAAGAAAAAATAACTTGCGAGTATTTGGATGCCTGACTCACACTCATGGATTTACAATTTTGCCAAATTAAATGATTTAATTGTCAAATACCATAAACTTTTAATAAATTGGTATTACTGGCCACCTTCCTCTTTTCCATTTTTCAATATATTTTGGACTTGTCACTTTATTTTTAACAAACATTTGTTAGTTTGCAAAATGGTGACATACACATACAGTAGCCTCACAGCAATGTATTGATATTTATTATATTCAGAAGATTATGGAAAAGCCATGACCTTTTAGAGCACAAGTTACTCTCCTTGAATATGGTCATTTGCTTGAGGTTAAATAATTCTACACTGTGATAAATATTATAAGTTTTCATTTATAAAAGAGTTCCTTGCCTTTTTTAAAAATCATAGACTCTTTAGAGCACATTTTGGGGTATGAAGGTTTTGGGGTTTTTTTTTTTTTCTTCGTTTTTTTTTTTTTTTTTTTTTTTTGAGACAGAATCTCGCTCTGCTGTTCAGGCTGGAGTACAATGGTGCAATCTCAGCTCACCACAACCTCCATCTCCTGGGTTCAAGCGATTCTCCTGCCTCAGCCTCCCGAGTAGCTGGGATTACAGGTGCACGTCACCATGACTGGCTAATTTTTTGTATTTTTAGTAGAGATAGGGTTTCACCATGCTGGCCAGGCTGGTCTCAAACTCCTGATCTTGTGATTCACCCACCTCAGCCTCCCAAAGTGAAGTCATGAGCCACTGTACCATGCCTTTTCTTTTTATTAATTATTACTTAATATGGAGATAATTTCTCTCCTAGGGAATAACATTAAACTATCTAAATTTATTAAAAGTACATAAAAATGGATAAAAAGTTGTGAATAGAAAATCCATACATGGAAAAACAAAATGTTGTAAATATAAAAAAGTGAGAATTACTAGTGAATAAAATTACATTTAAGATATAATTTACTTGAGAAGGATTATTTAAAAATAATAATACTGGCAAGGGTATACTGAAACAGGAATTTGTGAGCTACTGATATAATATAAATGTATACAACTCTTGTGTAAAACACTGGTAATATAACTCAAAAATTTTACATATCCTTACACATGTTGATGTAGTAAGACTATGATCAATAAATACTAAGAAAACTAAATTTTGGAAAATAGATTTTTGTATAAAGATATAAATTGCACCATCATTTCATCAAAAAAAAAGAGATAATATAAACTAAATTATTAAAAATTAGGAAACACCGAAAAGCTCAGGAATTTCAAACTGATACTCTGTATGCACAATATTTTTAACAACTTTTTTTTTTCTTTCTATTTTATATGTTAGCTGCCTGGTAACTGAATACATTTTACATGTATGATGACTCAGTCAACTTATATCAAATCCATAGCATTAAGTATAGTTTTAGCCTTTCATAATGATATTTACGAAATAGTTACAAGTATTTTAAATTTTGAATTATTTAAAATTACATATCCTCACTGTCAATAGGAACAAAAATCTCTCTAAAATATTTTAATAATCATACACCAATAGGTTTAGTAGGGGGTATATTTTGGATGTAAATTTATAAATGATTTTTCTTCTTTGCGTTTTTTTATATCTAAATACATGAAAACAACTGAAAATGCCAGAGAGACAGTGGATATGTCTGAAATATAGGACTGAAAAAGCCACAATTAGTAGCTAGTGGAAGTTTCGTCTAAATCTGCAGAGTACATTTCCAGAGATGGCTTCTTTTTGTGCTGGTGTTATTTTCTAAGAGAGAAAAGGCCCTTCCTCATTTTCTTTGTGCAGAAAGTATTAGAAAATTAATGCTCGCATGCATCTGGAATATTATTTACCAGCTTTGAAATTGCTAGTATTCATGTTGCATTTTTGAATATTCAACTATCACTAATGATCCTAATGAATCTATTTTGACTTATTTATGTAACAATAATAGTATTATTTTATTCACTTCTTTATGGAAGAAGAAAGAGAAGCTTCTATGTTCCATAATGTCCCTCAAATTACTTAAAAATCAAGACTCTAAGATAAACTGGCAAAGCAGTTGTTTTGTAATCCTAATAATAATTTCTCTCCTTTGTTACTCACCTATGTTTAGCATTTCAACCTAAATTCAATGCAGAATCACAATTCTCTTTCATGTGAAATATTTTATTCAATACTTTGTATTTTATTTATTTTAACATCTGGAGAGATTACATAATGTTAATAGAGTGAATGCCTGATGACTGACCCTTTGAAGTAGTTTAGGTCAAATGACCCTTTGTAGTAGCTTAAAGGAAGCCTTGGGAGATTGTACTAAGAGAGAAAAGGCCCTATTCTCTCAACTTCTCTCTGACAGAGTCCTCACAGGGGTTTTCTGCCCAGAATTATTCACTTCATGGGCATTATTAACACATTTTTCCCTGAAATCTTTGTATACCAATATCTGTACGTTATATGTGAAATTAAGTTTTTTAAATAAAATTTCAGAAATGGAATATTCATAAGCTACAGTTGTCAGAGCTGTGAGGTTTTGGCGCTGGCTTGGCTCTCATTTCCTTAGAAAATCACTGACTATATAAAACCCATTTCTCAGAATAGCAGGAAGTAAAAATAATTGTCAAATATTGGTTTATGCCTTTATGTTTTAATCTCAGTCATTTCTTCAATTCTGACTGCCTGCCTTGCATAAGAATCTGAAGCTGATACAAGAACCCCAGTGGTACTGAGGGAAAAGACCCCTCTGTCCTGTCTCTTGTCTCAAAGGGGGAAGAAGTTAAAAGTTGAGACATAGCAGGCATGAGGTCAGTGGCAAGGTTGGCTGGCACTGCTGATCAGGCCTGGAGGTTAAAGATTAACCCCCCCACCCTTAATCGCACTCCCATCTATAGATTGCAGGCATAATATGGAGAAACACCCTCCATTGTTCTCGTTCAATCTTGCTTAAACCCCCACCTGGACAAGTACAGCATGCATACTTCATCGATCACGACCCTCTCACATGTACTTTCTAGAATTGTAAGCCTGTAAAAGGGCTAGGATTTTCTTTGTCGGAGAGCTGCGTTCTTGAGACATAAGTGTGCCGATGCTCCTGGCCTAATAAAGCCACTTCCTTCTTTAAATGTGGTGTTCAGGAGGTTTCATCTGCAGTTTGTCCTGCTACAGTACCCATTCCTTTACCCCGACATAGTCTAGTGTTAATTTCCAATTGGACACAGGAATTTATCACTCTGGACTTAATTAGTCATGAGAATAAATGCAAGAACCTATAATCCCAGCACTTTGGGAGGCCAAAGTAGGCAAATCACTTGAGCTCAGAAATTTGGCAACATGGTGAAACCCTGTCTTACAAAAAATACAAAAATGAGCCGGGCATGGTGTAGTCTTAGCTACTTTGGAGGCTGAGGCAGGAAGATCACTGGAGCCCATGAGGTCGAGACTGCAGTGAGCCAAGATTGTGCCACTGCCCTCCAGCCTGAGCCACAGAGCAAGACTCTGTCTCCAGTTAAATAGTAATAATAATAAGGTCCAAAAATGATCATTTAAGTTCCTCCTGGCAGCATTATAAATGTAATGAGCAGAAGGTTTATGGGAGTTTTTGTTGCATCCTTTATAATTGATAACATAATATTATTGTTGCCTTGTTAATCTCAAATGTCATTCAGTGTTACACATTTTGTGGTGACTCTATACAGATAAAGATCTGGAAAGAATGTGAAAGAAAAATACAAAACAAAATAAGAAACATGATATTCATATTAAAATACATAAGACAGGAATAATTTTTTATATGAATTAAAGTAAAACAGACAATATTAAGAGAATTTGGGGAGAGTTATTGCCACTTTATTCCAACATGGTCAGTCTTTCAGTAAAAATAAATAGTAAAGGTGAGTCTGGTTAGTTCTAAGGCAAGAAACTTAAGAAAGGTCAAAAAGAGGTTAAAAAAAGAATAGGCTATTATAAATGTGTGCAGTCTCAAGAGGTAGTCAGTGAAGATTGCATGAGTTGGGAGTGGAAGTAGTTGGAGAATTGAGTAATGTTCAATACTTAACACTTAAGAAATTAAATGGAAAATCACCTGGATGTAAATACTGCAGAAAAAAAAAGGGGGGAGAAAAAAGAAAATTACAGATCTAGTGGTTAGGCACAGTTGTCATTTTATCTGGTTTGCATAAGTAATTAATTTCTTCATATTCCCAGGCACATATCTAATTAATTTGGGTTAGAAATAATTTTGAGTTAGAATCACTGGTAGAAATTCTTTGAAATATTTGGAATGCTACCAGTTGTGACAATCAGAAAATAATTTACTTCTTTTATTTCATTAGTACATTTCTTAATGATTCCTTCATATCCTGGAGCTTTCTTGGCAGATGTTTTCCCCATTTTTCCTTTCATAGATGTAGAAACAGGGACACAGAAATTAACATACTTTTGGCTAATATATTGAAGAAGAGGAATAGTATCAAGTTTTCTTTTAAAGTCAGAGTTCTTTCCATTGCATTACGACTCTTGCAATTACACCATATAGGGAAGTTGTTTCTTAGCCAGTTTGGGGAAGAAACATAGAAAATAAAAGCTTTAAGTCTGTTTTAGAAAATAAACCTACTATAGTTCTGTGTGTTATATGATACCACACTGTTAGCTTATATCTAAGACAGGATTTTCCACTGGTTTTCAAATACAATCTGAAAGCATTAGCACACCTTGCCCTGACCCTTGGGCTCCACAATGTGTCTTCACTATTACATTTAATTATCTTTACTCATTGTACGTACCCTCCAACTGGACTTGGCATGCTCCTGATGTTTACACTCCTGCAATTATGTAGTCACCTCTCTACCTTTGTTCTTTCTCCTCATCTAAATGCTACTTATTCATGAAGCCAAATACCCTAGCCAAAAGGACTCTTACTGGTCTTCAAATTTCCATAAGAATTCTCGACATGATGGGTGTCTGTATAGGCATTATCTGCTCTGCTAGTGCCTATTAATATGTGATGATAGGACCTCTGTCTTTACCTAGTAACCTTCAATATTCAGTAGGTGTTATCTGGAGATCCCAGTTACCTGAATAGTTGGGCTCTTTCCTGTTTGGTGTCACGAAGCATATACAGGAAACAGTAAGTGGACACTGAGCAGCTTGGGCTTTATTTGATGGCCACGAAACAGAGAAGTCAGAGCATGGCTCCCACATCTACTTCTCAGCTGCCCAAAACCAGGAAGTTACAGATACAGGGTATCTTTAATAAAATCATTGAATGTTAAAAGCAAGGAAGGGGGCAGTATTTATGCTTTTCTTGGACAAAGATAGAGATTTTTCTGTAATCAAAGAGCCACCTCTTTTCTGTCCTTTTTTGGTCCCTCTAGGTCATTCTCATGGTGATAGTCAACTGTCATGGTGCCAGTGGACATGAAATGTAGTATGGAAATTGGATTATAATAAGCTAGATTTTCTTCAGAGGATGAATAAGCTGCCACTGTGAATTTTGCCAGCTTTGACTGGTTTCTTCCTTAGAAGGAACTTCTGACCACAGACGTTTGGTTTCCTAAAAAAAGGCAGAGTTAAGGCTGAGTAGGAATTCAGCTATGTCATGTAGGCATTGTATGGGGCAACAAAAGCCAGGTGGGATCTACATAAGTCCCTTAGGCACTGCAGCGAGTAACATGAGTAGACAATTAAAACATTGTTGAATGAATAAGAGATATTTAGGAGTAAAATCTTTTCCAATGTTATATAGCCATCCACAATTTTAAACTATTTTGTAATAGAAAGACAATAAAAACAAGTGAAAAAAATTGCCCATTACAGCTGGTCCAAAAAATATTTCAGGCATATTTTTACATATATGTATGCTACATTTAAATAATTATTTATTAAAATTCTCTATTAAAAACACCCCGTTAATAAAATACGTCCTACATCTTGTAACATGAGAGCAAATCATTAGGTCCATGGAAATTTATGGTAAAGTACAGAGAACACTGAAGTAAGAGTAAGAAGACCTGGCTCACTCTTGTATAACTTACCATGTCAACTTGTACAATAAATTATGCTTATAAATTTCAGTTTCTTTGTATGTTAAATGCAAAGAATATAGTCACACAATGGGCTCTTCCTGCCAGCTACGCAGACAAAAATTAATTCACTGAGACCATGGCTTGAAGTAAAAAAAAAGGTGAATTGATACTAGACCAGCCCACTTGGGAAAACTGGAATTATCACTCAAATCAGTCTCCCCAAAGGCTCAGAGGTTATGGTTTTTCAAGTATGGTGGGCAGGGGCATAGGGAATGGGGACCATTGATTGGTTGGGTATGAAATCATACAGGTGAGGGATATGGTCCTTGTGTGCTGAATCCCCCTCTGGGTGGGGCCACAGGACTGATTGAATCATGAGTTGTGGGTTTAGAAATGCAGAAATTTGAAAAAAATCTCAAAAGGCCAATGTTAGTTTCTACAATAGTGATGGTATCCACAGGAGACACTGGCAAAATTATAAAACTTGGGACCTCCAGAACAATGGCTGGTTATCGTTTAACCATGCTTACATCCTAGCAGAATTCAGGACCCTCTCATACTTCCATGCTTATGGCCTGTCATTAGTTTTACAAAAGCCATTTAGTTTTGGAGAAGGGCTATCATCCTCTTTGCTTTAAGGTTAAACTATACACTAAATTTTGACCAAAGTTTGCTTGGCCTACACCCAGGAATGACCAAGGACCAAGGACTGGTTGGAGGTTAGAAGCAAGATGGAGTCAGTTATGTCAGATATCTCTTACTGTCACAATTTTGCAAAGGTGATTTTGCAAAACAGACTGAACTGTTTCTTCAGAAAACAGACTGAACTGTGAACAAATAATCATGCTACATTGTGGAAATAATGCTACAATAGACATATATAAAACATGTGTTTTGGTATATAGATTGCTTTCTTGCCTCATATCTCCTGTCAATATTTATCAGAGATGCTCCATTCCTATTTTGAAGACTTTCTTCCCTAATATTTCACTATATTATTTTCAGGAGAATCCCAAATTTCAACATCATAGACAGTTACTCTGGTGCTCTTGAGTTCGGGATAAAAATAATGAAATGTTTTATTATTCTCATAATTTTAGTTAAGTGTTAATAATACCACTGATAATCAGACACTGAGTAATAATAAACTATTTTAAAAATATACGTAAAAATAAATATCAATACAAGACTATATACTTAAGTTATCAATAAGAGCAAGAAAGAAAAAGTAAAAATATTTTTGTTGAATAATAGTTGAGTTTTAAAAATGTGGGACCTGTGGACCCATTTTTTTCATAAATTCCATAATTTATCAAGTTGCCTAAAGGATGAATAAAATAACACTATATATATATGACTGTTATCAGTTATATTTGTTCAGTATTTCTGGATGGCAATTTGGAAAGCCTAACAACATTTAAAGTGTATATGCTCTCATACCTCCCAATTCTATTTTTAGATAATTTTTTTGCAGAAGAAAATAGCACACATCTGTTCTTTTTATGAACATTTAGATTGGGTCTACATTTTAGCTATTACGTATAAAGTTGTGAAACATTCTTATACTAATTTTTTGTAGACATAAATGTTCATTTCTGAGTAATGATTAAGTAACATTGCTGGATCAAAGATAGGAATATATTTTAAATTTGTAAGAAACTGCGAAATAATTTTTACATAGTGGTTTTACGATTTTACATTACCACAGTGATATAGGAGAGGTCCACTTGCTTTGCATTGTCTTCAACATGCAATATTATTAATATATTTAATTTAAATCATTGTAGTGGGTATGCAATAGTAAGTCATTTTTGCCTTAATTTGCATTTTCTTGTTGACTAGTGGTTTTGAACATCTTTTCATGCACTTTTTTGCCATTTATGTATCCTGTTTCATAAAGTTTTTGCTTAAGACTGTTGTTCATTTTTGTTGGATGGTTTGTTATTTTATTATTGTTTTGTAGAAATAATTTACATACACTTTATCCAAGTTGTTATTTTGATATACATATTGTGAAAACTTCTCAGCTTGTTGCTTTTTTCATTTTCATAAAAGTCCTTGTTTTCCCTTGCTTTATAGATAAATAAAAATTGTCTGTATTTTAGGTGTACAAAACCATGTTTTGATGTATTTATATATTGTGAAATGTTTACTACAATTAAGCTAATTAACATTCATCACCTCACATAGTTATAATGTTTCGTGTTTATAGTGAGAACACTTCACATCTAATCTCTTACCGATTTCCAGCATACAATACAGTATTATTAATAGTAGTCACCATGATGTACATTAGATCTCCAAACTTATTCATCTTATAACTGAACATTTGTACCTTTGGACCCAAATCTTGCCATTTCTACCACATAAGAAGTTTTAATTTTAATAAAATATATGGTTTTTAATAGTAAATATTTGAGAAACTCTAACAGTTCATTAATATGGCAATGTGTAGATAAACAGTGTTACATCCATTGATATGGAAAATATGCAGCAATTTAAAATAAGGTAGGTTTTAATTATTAACACAGAAAAGTTTTTAAGATAAAGGATAAGTAAAAAAATAATCCAGTTGATGGACAACATATAGCCTAATTCTCTTAATGTGAAAATCCATATATCTGTATGTGTACACACACTTACAAAGATGTAAATACATAAGAAATGGCATCCCAGTGCATACATTAGATTATTAATGATGGTTGTTTGTAAGAAAATAAGTAAGTTGTAAGTGGTCATCTACAACGTAATTTACTTGGGATGTTCCTGTTATTGCCTAAAAATGGGTAGATAACATTTTTTATTTTTATTTTATTTTTTATCTTTTTGAGATAGGGTCTCTCTGTCACCCAGGCTGGAGTGCACTGGCATAATTATGGCTCACTGCAGCCTCTACCTCAAGGCTCAATCAAGCCTCCTGCCTAAGCCTCCTGAGTAGCTAGATCTACAGGCATGCACCACCACACCTGGCAAGTTTTCCTGTTTGTTTGGTTTTTTTTATAGAGACAGAGGTCTTACTGTGTTGCTTAAGTTTGTCTCAAATTCCTGGGCTCAAATGATTCTCCTGCATTGGCCTCCCAAAGTGCTGATTACAGACGTGAGCCACCATGCCTGACCTTAGGAAATGTTTTATATACTGCATTTTTAAATAGTGAAGGATGAAAATTATTGAAATTATTATGATAGCTTAATATAAATCCAATGACAAATATAAATATATGGTGATAATAGTTCAAATATTTGTTATTTAAATACATTTAATACATGATTATAGATGAAAAACTTCAGGAATACAATTTAAGCACAGAGGTAGAAATATGCAAGCCATTTTGAGAAAGAGAAAATTATTTTGGTTGAAAAACAGGCAGTGAAACTTAGAAAGTAGTTTATAGCCACATGCTTCTAACATAAGATTTTTTTTAAAATGTAATATAGTTTATTTTATAATACGTGTCTTAGACAAAACCATGTCTCTCTGAGCTATGTACCATAAAGATGAATCTGATATTAGGATGCTCAATGGGTTGAAACAAAAAGTGAAATAGCAAGGGAAATTTTCAGCATTTATAGGCTAAATAAGAAATCAAACTGTGGTAGAACCACTGAAAATAAAAAAAAAAGCAGATTTTGTTAACTGGGAGAATGTTGATCCTATCTGCAATGATGAACAAGAAAAATAGGTTTTCAAAAGACATCAGTAATTTATAAAATATGTTATATTCATACATATGGTTTCCAAAACTGTCAAATTCTGTTTAGAATTATTCTTCTTTCCCTATCATAGTGGGAAGTCGGTGGTCACTCTCTTGATCAAAAGAAAAATCACTGGAATAATATTAGATGCTTTTACACCATTAATTCCACATCCAATCAAAAAAAAGTTCTGTAAATTTTATATTCTGTATCTCAAATCTGCCCACTATTCTCTGTGATCATCGCAGCTAACTAAAATTATGTGTTCACCACTTTTTGCCTAGCAACTCTAACACCTTTCCTAATGAATCCATTATCAACATTCTTACCTTCACTTTAATCTGCTTCCCACGTGGCTGCTAAAATGTTCTCTCTAAAATGTAAAACTGACCATGTCACACTGCAAGCTACATAATTTGAATGCTTTCAATAATATATATATATATATGTATGTACGTGTATATATATATATATATATATATGAAACGAGTGCAGAATAACATGGTCAGTTTTATATATGTATATATATATATGTGTATATATATGTGTTTTATATATGGGTATATAGATGTGTTTTATATATGTATATGTGTGTATATATATATACATATATGTGTTTTATATATGTATATATACACATGTATATACACATGTATTTTTATATATGTATATATACGTGTATAATATACACATATATACACACGTATATATACATATACGTGTATACATGTGTATATGTATACACGTGTATACATATATATACACGTATACACGTGTATATATATATACACGTGTATACACGTATATATATATATATTTATATGTATGTATACACATATATAAAACTGACCATGTTATTCTGCACTCAAGTTACATAATCCCAATGTATATATAGGATTCTGTGATCAACCTATATATGCATGTGTGTGTGTGTGTGTGTGTATGTGTGTATACTTTGAATATATGTCTGTGAATATATGTCTATCCCAATATTATACATACACACAGACATATATTCAAAGTATACTGGGAACATTGGAATGCGTTGAGTGTTGTAAGTTGATTGAACATTACACACACACACACACACACACACACATATAGGTTGAATAATGTTCATTCAACTTACAACACTCATTTTGATGGACTCCTCACCTTGGATTTCACATTTATCAGCATATTTTCTCTGCAATAAAGTCATTATGAAATATTGACAATTTCTAACAAGAGTCTTGCCCTCATTCTTCTTTATGTTTGCTTGTTATCTTCCATCTGCTTGGTTGCATATCTTGTGACTATCCACCAATTTTTTTTCTGAGGATACAAGTTAGGTATCATGGCAAGAGCCACCTCTTCCAAGAAGGCTTCTTATACTGCTCATGCTGTCTGAGCATTTTTCACAGAGGATTATGCATGTTTTACAGATCTATGCCCTACTTGAATAATCAACTCCTTTGAATACAGGAACTGAACTTTTTCCTGGCTAGATTACTATGCTTTGACATACAAAGTGTCATTTTAGATGATTAATAAAAGATTTTAATTACATATATAATTTATAGAAGGATTTCTACATTATATTTTGGAGGAGATACAAATCTTATCTTCTAGAGATATCTTTAGAAATAAACATCTAAATGTGAAGATAATCTTACATTGCAATTTCACACCTCTAGCAATATGAGCATCTTTGGCCTTCTCTGAGTATACTGAATGTACCCCACTGGTTAATACTTCTGTTGGGAATGTCTTTCCTCATATTCCTCCCAGCTACTTCCCCTACTCTCTGAAAATTTGGCATAAATCTCACCCTTTTAATGAGGCCCTGCACCATTCCTCTTGTTCTTTCTAAACTTGCTCAACATTTTTATTTTTGTTTTCCATAGCATGTATCACCATCTAACACACTATAATTTATTTTTGTTGTTTTTGTGGCTCTTTAGATCTTCTTTCCTCACTAGAAAGTAAGCTCCATGAGTGCTAGTAATTATTTATCTAAATTTCTGGAATAGTACTCTACATATGGCAGATGCTCAACAAATATTTATTTTGAATAGATGGAATAGAATAGAATAGAATAGATGGAATTGAATAGATTGAATAGATGGAATCTCAGGAAAAACATGTCCAAATTGTTTTTCCTCAGCTTGCACTCAACAATAACCACAGCAGGGTTCTGTGATCAAATGTGTGAGGGTTTTTTTCCCCCACATATCAAGCAAGAAATCACCTCTGCAGCACATATTAGCTGGGTGTCCTCCAATTCAATTCTGACACTAGCCACCTGGAGATAGCAAAAAATCCTACAGGTTGAACGCTCAGTCCCACAAGACTGCCCCCTCTTCAGACACAGTAGTATGTGTGGGCCTCTGGGACTTCTGATCAACTGGCTTCACATTGGGGTGGCCCAGACTTCTTATTTAGGTTCAATTAATTTGCTAGAGTGGCTCACAAAGCTCAGGGAAACACATTTACTGGTTAATTATAAATGATATTTAAAGAATGCAAAAAAAAAAAAAAAAGAAAGAAAGAAAAGAAAAAAAACAGATAAAGACAGATAAAGAGATACATGCAGCAAGGACAGAAAGGGTCCTGAGTACAGTTTTCCTTCCCACAGAGTTGGAGAGCACCACTCTCCTGGCACTCTGATGAGCTTTTTGTTCACTTTCCTGTAAGTCTCCGGGAGTTCAACTATTCGGGAGTTCAACTATTCATAAGTTCTCTGAATCCTGTCCTTTGGGGTTTTATGGAGACTTTATTATGTAGGCGTGATTGATAAACCCATTGGCCTTGACAATCAACTTAACCTTCAGCCCCTCTCCTTTCCCCTGAGGTTGGAATGTGGTGCTGAAAATCCCAGCACTCTAATCCTGCTTTGTTCTTTCCAGTGACCAACCCCCATCCTGAAGCTACATAAGGGCTGCCAGCTACCAGTCAACTCACTAGCACACAAAAAGACATAACCTTAGAGATTCTAAGGAATTGTGTTCCAGTAAATGAGCTTAAATAACACATATGCATTTCACACTTTAACCTTGCTGGAAGAACCACCACCACTTTAACCTTGCTGGACTTATTCTGAAATGATTTTTTATTTTATTTCTTTTTCTATCTTTTAGATACTCTGCACAGAGGAATGATGAAGAAAGTGGTATGTGTTACACTCAAGATAGAACCTTGCTGAATTGGTTGACTTTAGAAGAAGAATTTTTATTTTGGCATTTCCTTGAACTTTTTGTTTTTTTCAAGATGGGGATTCACTATGTTGCCAGACAGGAATTGAACTTCTGAGCTCAAGTGATTGTTCTTTCTCAGCCTCCCTCGTAGCTGTGAATAATGGCAGGCACCACTGTGGCCAGCTTTTCTTGCACTTTTAATTAATCTGTTTCTTTCAGGCACATCTTTATAGAAAATATTTTCTTGACTACATTTAAATATTTTCTTTCTACCCTACATTCTACTTAAGAACCTAGAGCCACAACTTTTAAAGTAAAGGTTGATTACAACCATCCTCACAAAAGATTAATCAAATGTGAGTAGAAGTAGTAGACAGCCTAATGCAAAATATGTATTTAAGAACTGGATATTTATTGCCATAAATATCAGAAATTTTGTGAGATAATGAATAAATATTCTGAACTGTGCTGAAAATAACCTTTTAAGATTTTGTAAGAGAAGCTGGAATATGTAAAAAGCCCATGGAGATTTTAGAGAATGGTAACCATCTTGCTTACCATTCAAGGCTTCAAAAGAATTAATTTGAAGTCAGTTCAAAGAGGACCAGGCATTAACTCAGAGAAAATACTCCACTGATGGCTAGCAAAGCAGTCATATTCACTGTAGACTTCACATTCTCATTTTTGTGATTGTAGAAATCACACGTAATGACTCTTATTCAAATTTAGCATAAAACACTAGTTTCAAACTACTAATTTCTATTCATCTCTGTCACTTTACTTTTCATTTTGAAAGCCAGGTAGTTGCAAATTTAATTTGGCAGCTGGTGGAGAAATCTTTGTAAATCATCAGAATATGCCTGATCAAAATTTAACTCAATATACCTGTATCTCTAAAGTAATAAAACTAGTATACAGTATAAATATTATATCACAGAGGAGCCAAATTAAAGCAACTGTATTTAAGAATGTGAGATTCTTCACATGCCCTTTCTTTTTACAAGTGATTTGAGCAATCTGTTTCCATGGAAAAGTGAAAAGATTTTGGAACTTTTCAAAATTATTTTATGATATATTTATAATATGTCAATAATAAATCCTAATTTGCATTAATTTTACTAGTGATAGACTTTAAAAGTAAAACCAGCATTAGAAAAGTAATAGTTCTGTTCATGTTAGTCAACTTTGAGAAAGAATGCCACACAAAATACAACTTGGTTTTGGTGGTAGAGGTTGGGGGAACAGATCATTGCTTTGTTAAAGGTAAGGACCTTATTTATCCTGTATTATTTAAACAGTGAATTGAGTTAATGCAGTTAATTATGTTGGCATTTAAATATCAGAAGTTGAGAAGCTAAACTTTATCTCAGTTTTGCAACTTCAAAGACAGCTTTCAAATAATGGTCATGTCTAAGACCTTGGCTACTATTCCAAACTTTCAAAAGGGCTGGTTGGAATCCTACTTCAGAAAGTACAGTGAAACAGTTTATGAAAAAATAAATGCTGAGTATTTTTAATACTCTCCTCCTAGTTTAGTCTACCAGTTAAAATCCAATAAGTTTGTTTCTGAAAACTGGTTATTACTGGAGTCAGACTAATACAGGTTCATATTCTTGTTATTGAAAAGAACTAGCTCTTTAGTCTTGAGCAAGTCACTTTGGCTCTGAGTTTATTAAGCAAAGATTTGAGAAAGTCAACAATATCTAACCTTTAGGCACGTTTTGAGACGAAATGGGATAATATTTACAAATGCTTGGCATAGTCTGGGCTTCAGTAAATAAGTCAATACAGTACATATTAGCTATTATTTGATTCTGATGGCTATAACAGAGTCCCCCTGCTCCTTTCCTCACCACTACCACCAAAGAGACAGCAGTAAGACCCAGAATGTCACTAAAAACCAGAAAACGACTGTTCAAACCCAAGTCTTTTGAAAAAGCTCTGTTGAAGAACTTTAAGAAACAATTCAACAATGTGAGTTTGATTCCATTTTCACATTAGGTTCACTCTAGGGAGAGTCACTGGTACAGCTCTTTCACCTTCCTTGGCTATGTTCCTCATGCATTTTGCCAAAGTACCATCACGGCCCTTTTATAGTATATTTCTTCATTTTAATGCATGGGTATAATTATCACTGTTTTGAAGATGGCTGTATCACACCATGGGTCCTCAAAGTGTTTTAATTAGTACGCATCCTTTAGATTTTCTGTGGTTGTTGAGATTTTTTTTCACTGTAAATATCCAACAAGGTGTATACACCTTGTTTTTTCTGGAAAAACTATCTGCTATAGCAGAGCAGATGTTTGACATTATGATATAGCATATTAACATCTTTTACCCTTTCCCCTTTTTAAAAATAGGTTTCTCTTTTTAACTTTCACCTGCGATGGATAAAGATGATTCTCTTAAAACTTTTCCAGAGACAGTTTTCTTTTTCCTGTACACTATATCTTATAGTACAGTCAGCTATCAATAAATTTATTTCTTCTACAAGATTATAATTTTCTGTGTGTGGGGACTGAATTAATCATCTTTTATTTCTCTACAAACAAGTGGGAGTTGTCCAAGATATTGAAATCTGGGTGAAACTGTATTTGTCTACTAGTAATGATAGCACTTGTGACATCATTGGTTTGGAGACTTAGTGAGACAAATGCCAAGGACTTCAAATAATATAGTTTTAAACACTTACATCCATTCACTTCACCTCTATTAAAGTACTTGAACAAAAAATGCCACTAACCTTAAAGAGGATGGAATGGGTGTTAGTCTATCAGCACTTGGGTGTCCTGTTCTGTAGCAGTTGGTACGATTGAAGGAGTGACTTCACTGTGGGAGACTCTTGAGATTTGGGGCAGCAAAATGGGCATTGTGAATAGTTTTTGTTTTCTTTCTTAAACCCATTCACGATCTTCTAGTAACTGCAGCCAACTTGTGTATATTCACTTTCTTACTCCATCTCAGCACAAATGTGTCATTTAAGACAAACTTCAGTTTTAGCTCAGTTGTTAAATATATGTCACCTAGGACAGACTCAACTAGATTATCATGTTCCTTTGATTATCACGAATATTTCTGGGGCAGATAAATGGCCTAAGCAGACAAAATGAAAAGCTATGCAGTATTTTTTTTTGTATGTTAAGACAGAGTCAGTGACATTTCCAGCTGGTGTTGAATCTAAGAGAATGTGAAGTCTAAGTTTGCTGTGAACATCTTCCTTCTTCTGGGGAAAAGATTGTTCAAGATTAAAACCAACTGAAGGAATGTGAACACAAGAAATATGGAGAGGAAATAGAAGAAAACAGAATTTGCTCCACTGACATTTCTGATGCTCTTGAATCAAGCAATGACTGAAGTTAGAACTTACAAAATTAAATAATTTAAACTTAAAACTTTTAGGACATTAAATTATTTGAATCTTGAGAAGAATGTGACTATGTGGCCTGAGTAAAGTAGCATGCAGCTGCGGTTTCTGCTTCTCTAATTATAGATTAATTATCTTCCTTATTCTTATACTGTAGATAATTAGGAAAGACTGAAAAAGTGCCAGAGATAAGACCTCCCTCAAGTCCATTACCCTTCCTTATGGACTGCTAAAGCAATCTTTCTTAAAATGTAGCAAATTAACCAATCAAATTGCTGTATATGGAGAATGTTGCAACCCTGTTAAATTTTTCTGTCCCTTCCTGTATAAGTGAAACCTTAACTTCACCACTTTGGCGCGCTGACTGTATTCATTTGGAATCTGTGTTACCTGGGTGGCTGTCCACAAGATTATTCAGATAATTTCTATAATCACATTTTCTGAATTTCATTATTTAAGGTTGACAAACTGTGCTGAACTACTCAGACATGTTGATTAATAAACTGCTATTTTTCTGAAGGCACATCGGGTTAGGCGTCTAGTCACTTGCAATCAATTAGTCCTTACTATTATAATACAATGATGTATTTAAATGTAAATCTTAAGCAATAGTCCTGAGGTTTTTGGATCATGATTCCTTATAATAAGCTAATGAATGTAAATGACATAGAGTCAAACTGATGTTCTCAGACCTACATGCATATGAAGCACAGTATACCTCCTTTCTTCCCACCCGTAGACACAACTGGTTGTTAGGCATTATGCCAGAAATCAGTATTGCTAGATCCTAATATCCTCTGGATTTGAAAGCCTTTTTGTGACCAAACAGCCAATTGCACCAATGGATAGATGGATGACCACAAAAGTTTTAGGTTATCTAGTTAAGTTTAGTTTTCTCATGTACAAAATGAGGGTAAAGCTGGGCATGGTGGCTCATGCCTATAATCCCAGAACTTTGGGAGGCCAAGGTGGGAAAAATCCCTTGAGGCTCAAGTTCAAGACCAGCCTGGGCAACATGGCAGAGCAGCATCTCTACAAATAATTTAAGTATATAAAAATTAACCAGTTGTAGTGGTGTACACCTGTAGTCCCAGCTACTCAGAGGGCTGAGGTGAAGGGATTGCTTGAGCCCAGAATTTCAAGGCTGCAGTGAACAATGATTGCATTACTGCACTCCAGCCTGGGCAACAGAGTGGGACCTTGTCCAAAAAAAAAAAAAAATAAATTAAATAAAAATAAATAAAAATTTAAAAATAAATAAGATAAAGTATCAGTAGCATAAGTCTGTTTTATTGACTATATAAGCACTGTGTTTGTTAAATAGCAGTACTGGGTTTAAGATATTTTAGGTAAATTTAGACTCCTTTTTCTTGTTTGGGGTTAATTTTGTCCCTTAGGTAATCATGTCATCTTCTGGCTAATATAATAATATATATATATGATATATATGTAATATATATATTATAGCTATATTTGTAAAACCTAAAATAGTCATTGGCAAAGTGCCATTTTAGTAAAGTAGAAAAATAAAAATGTGCCATAATGAAATTCATAGCTTTCACATGTAAGGCAATATCTACGCAAAATGTCTATGTAAAAATTTAACAAAGAATGTACAGAATGACTGTTTGGACTGAAAGCGTCAAAATAAAAAATAAAGTAAATTATATGCAAATTAACTTATACATTTAGAGTAATCTTATCATAGTTATCTTTTCTTGTCTGCTAGAGTGAGATTTTGATTATATATTATTTTGAAGAATGTGCACACAGAATATCTGATATTGGGTTGGAGATATCCTTCTTAGTTATTGTCAAAGCAAAATTTTACCAAAGTTAAACAAGCATGGAATAATTAAAGAGATTGCAATAGGGGAGTGAGGGCAAAACTCAGTCTGAGCTCAACTTTGATGAAAGAAAGGATTGTAGAATTTCTAAGAACTGAAGTTAGGGGAATATAGGCCAACTGTGTTTGCTAATTGGCCTTTACCCAGAGGACAATTAGATTTTCTCCTATCTTCATGACAGGAGTAGTTTTATAACCCTGAGTAAGACATCCACGGAAATTAGGCTTCTACTCTCACAGAGCAGAGCGACAGGGAGATATGAGCACTATCTTTCTTGATGATTACATTTTAAAGGGATGACTCCCAGATACTTGGGAAAGACATTCCTGACTTGCAGAAGAAGCTTCTAAAAGATTTACATTTCAAAGGGGCAGAGACAGAATTTTAATTATAAGTTTTCTAAATCAAATGCCGTAAGAAAATTGGAGTCAGGGGTCTAGAGTCAGGAAGAAGCCTATCTAAAATTTAACAACACTGGGTCCAGCATTCAGGCCTTCTTTTCAATATTAAATAATAACAGTTTTTATTACATTTGATAATTAATAATTTTATATGTTTGCTTGAATTCTATTTTAAGTAGGTTTATTATTTAAACAGTTGGTGATTGCTATATGAATAGACTTATGAATCTGGCTAGATTCATAAGTAACAGTCTGAGGCAAAAGCATACAGTTAAGGATTTATTTCTAACTATACTTACAATAGTTAAGTATAGTTAAGCTACACTTATAGCTTAACTATAAGCTAAGTATAGTTAGCTATGATCTTTAGTGTAAGGATTATAGCTAACTATACTCATAGAGAGCTATACTCTTTAGTGTAAGGATTGTAGCTAACTATACATAGCGTGTATTAAGGATTGTAGCTAAATATACTTAGCTTATAGTTAAGAATGAAGACTTAAGGGAGAAGTGAAGGAAAAGGGAAAGTGAGGCCGGAAAGAAAGGAGAGGTGATTTTAGGGAGTATGTAACTCAGATCCCACAGCTTTAACTTGATTGCTCAGTCTCATGGTATTTATTTTGTTAAAACTTCAGACAAATTAAATTTGATGCAGTTTAGTTGAGCCAAAAGAAACAATTCATGAATAGGACAGCCTCCATTATCACAGCAGATTTAGAGCAACTCCAGGTGTGCCTCGTGGTCAGAACAAATTTATAGACAGAAAAAGTAAAGTGACATACAGGAATCGGAAGTGAGGTACAGAAACAGCTGGATTGGTTACGGGTTGATGTTTGCCTTATTTGAACATAGTTTGAACCCTCAGCAGTCTGAGTGGTTGAAGTACAGCCACTGGGATTGGCCAACCCTCAGCTGTTGTTACAGGCACATACTCCTAAGTTAGGTTTTCAATCTTGTCTGCCTATTAAGTGTAAGTTCTTTTAGGCTGACTAATTGCACCATGGCCTGTGCCATGGTAACCTCTGTGACCTGCATGTACACTCCAGATGAGTTCCTGGAACTAGAAAGTCTGAAGTAACTGGAAAACCACAAAAGGAGAGGAATGATCAACTCTGAAGCTTCTAATTAACTTTGAGACATTTTTTATTGTTCCTTTTTCCTGCCTCAACTGATAAGGCAACTGGACTTTGTAACTTACTTAACTGATAGGTCAACCTCATGACTCCAGACCCTATGACCCCCTCCCAGTTTGCAAAAACTGCCCTGAACTGTAACTTCTGTAACTTTCCACTGCCTACCCCAAACTTATAAAACAAGCTCCTATGCCACTGCCCTCCACTGACTGTCTTTTCAAACTCAGCCCACCCATAGCCGGGTGAATAAGCAGCCATGTTGTTCATACAGAGCCTGTTTGAGGGGTCTCTTTATTCAGAGCACAAATTTAACAGTTGGTGCTGAAACCTGGGAGCTTTGGGTTGGAGCTCCAGGAGCTCTGGGAGCAGCGACATGAGTCAGACAGTCTGATGTTCAGTAGGGGCTCCCGCACAGATGGGGCAGGGCTTAGGAGAAATCCCAGGCTGCAGGCATTCTTTGGCCCAGTGGCCAGGTTTCCGACACTCGAAGCAAGGTATGGGAGGGGTAGCTGGATGCTGCAGTCTGAGCGCTTTGAAGTCTTTGTGAGCTGGTGGTGTGGCTGGGGTTTGTCTTACGGCAGAGGCAAGAATCTGTAGTTCTGAGGTGCACAGCCCCTGGGCAGCTTCTTCCCTATTATGGAACACCTTGAAGGCGAAGTTGATTAATTCTTGTAGCGGGATTTGAAGGCCAGATTTTAATTTCTGAAGCTTTTTTGTAATGTTAGGGGCTGATCGGGTGACAAAATGCATATTAAGTATTTTTCAGGGGTGAGAGTAGAAATAAGGATGACATTAAGTTACTCCACGTGAGATTATAAGACTGGATTAAGTATTAAAATTATTGTATTATATATTTGTGGGGTCTGGTGGGAAAAAGCCTAGATGCTGACTGATTTGGGAGAGGTCAGAGAAAAAGGAACATGTACCCGGACTATTCCTTCAGCTCCAGCCACTTCACAAAGGGGAATTTGTTGGACAGGGGTTGGGGAGGTAGCCGAAGTACTAAACTGTAAGCCAAACCAGGTATGAGTTGGGGAGGTGACAGGAGGGGCATAAGGAGGTGGGCTGCGGGCAGAGGTAGAGGAGGAAGGTTCTGGGTGGGGGTGGAGGTTAGGGCCTGGATTAGGGCCTGGTTTGGGTTTGTACAGGTGGGGAGGAGAAATGTCAGAAGGGTCATGGGCCTGGCTCTCGTGAAATAAAAGCCCGCCCAGTAACCTTAGCTCTCGGTCCTGACTTCCACCCAGCCTCTCACTTAATACACAATATAAACCCCAAACCCCATGACTGTGTCTCCCTAATCCATACAGCATCCTTCTCATTTCCCCGTATTTCTATTTTTCCTATTCCAGACCCAGACCACACATGGTTTATTGATAGCAGTTCCTCCAAGCCCAGTGGGTTGGCCAAAGCTGGCTATGCTTTTGTATCCCACTCATCTACTATCGATGCTGCCATACTCCCCTCCTCCACCACTTCTCAGCAAGCTAAATTAATTGCCCTAACCCATGCTATTACTCTTGCCAAAGGACTACATGTTAATAATATGCCTTCCACATCCTTTACCACCATGCTGTTACATGGGCAGAAGGAGGTTTTCTCACTACACAAGGGTCCTCTATTATCAATGCCCCCTTAATAAAGGCTCTCCTTAAGGCGGCTCTCCTCCCAGCCAAAGCCAGATTTATTAATTACAGAGAACACCAAAAACCATTAAATCTCATTGCCCAAGGAAATGCCTTAGCTCTCTTGGCCACTTAGAGCCATGAGAATCTCCTCAATTTGTATCAGTAAAAATTAGCCAAGTTATGTCTTTGAGCAAACTACCTTCATAAATGGAGAAACAACACATGCTATTGCTTGGACAGCTCAGGTGACATCTGAAATAAGTGAAGAAAAGATGTTTTAATAAGTAGTATAGAAACAACTGATAGCCATATGGGAAGGTATAAAATTGGATTCATTCTTTACAGTATAAAACAGAATGTATTTTAAACAGATTAAAAAACCTAAATGGAAAAATTAAAATTATGTAAGTCATAGAATAAAACATAGGTAGATCCACTATAAACAGGGAAAGGGGAAAATTGTTTACTATGGCTTAACCCTCCCCCACGAAAAAAGGTAAGAGATTAATGAATTTGACTACATTAAAAAATGTTTGACATGGCAAAAATAAGCAAAACCAAAATATAAGTAACAGACTGATATTTATCTCAAAGATACATTGACAAAAATAAAAAACTGATTTGGCACAAAGCTATTCACTACATTATACTAATAATAGGCAAAGACAAAAAGCCCCTTAAATATCTTTCAGTAAGTACTGGTTGAAACCAGTTTGCATTTGGCTGCATCCGAATGAAGCAGTGAGCAACTATAAAATGAAATAATATCTATGTGTTATTTTTTATAAATTCTTAGAAAAGAAAGACAGAAAAGCAAATATGAATGCTCATATTTATGTAGGAATATAGGTAGTATATGTATTTTTCTATTTATATTTTTAAAAATATATTAATGACAACACAAATCTAACAGTAATTGCTACCTATAGCAAAAGGAAAGAAGAGTGCCAGTAGGATAGAGCTAAAGGCTAGATCACACTAAACCGTGTAATATTTTACAAAATTAAAGCCTAAATATAACATTTAAAAAGGCAATCAATGAAACTGAAAAATAAATTAACATTTAAAGCTTAACTCTTTATCAACTTGGTGGGACGGTCATGCAGAGAATAACTACAAAGTAACTGTGAAACAGGCTTTTGCTTGTCGATATACAGTAGTATATATCTTTATGCAAATAATGATAATAACATTGAAATCTAAACCTATATTACTACATTTATAAATCTTATTTTTAATATTGATGTTGAGTATCTATTTATGTAATTTTTATATGTGTGTATGCACACATATATAAAGATTTTAGCATAAGATAAATGAATGTAAATAACAACACCAGGCATGGTGATTCACTCCTGTAATCCCAATGCCTTGGAAGGTAAAGATAGAATTGTTTGAAGCCAGGAGTTTGAGACCAGCCACAGCAACACAGCAACACCCCATCTTTAAAAGGAAATGCGTAAATAAATTAATCAGGCATGGTGGTGCACACCTGTAGTTCTAGCTCATTGGGAGGCTGAGATGATAGCAGGAGTCTGAGCCCAGGAGTCTGAGCTTGCAGTAAGCTATGAATGCACCTCTACACTCCAGTCTAGGTGACAAAGACTCTGACTCAAAAAAAAAAAAGATATATAGTTAATGAACCAAAAATAACAATTTAAAACATGACAACCTTAAATCATGAACTTAAAATATCAGTATAAACATATGGTTAATTTTTCAAAAATATGTACATAATTTCTGTCTCTCTAGATGAATTTGATGGCAGTAACAACCTGCTAATATTTAGTATCCCCAGCTCCTTTAAATACCTGGTTTTTAAATACCAATTGCCACTAAAAAGCACCAGTACTCCATAGAGAATGAGCTGATTTTTGTTGTTGTTTTGAGAAAGACATTTCCAAGATGAGGCTGGAATATTTTATTTGGCTTGAAGTCCAGAGAACTTTCAGGAAATAATGATGTCACATCTATAGGAATAAGAAAGCAACTTGAGAAGCCTCTCACTGGGGAAAAATGAGACAATCTAAATACCAATAATGATAACTGCAGTAGATGTAACATCAAAGAAACAAAAATCTGTAGGTTTGAGATAATGCTCCATAAATACATTTTAAAATATAACATCATTGGTGATTTTTAAATTAATTATATCACCAACTCATTATTCTGAAAATTTAAACATAAGTAAATATTGATATGTCTTTCATACACAGACTATATTTCAGAGAAACTATATAAATACTGAGGAAAATTGTTTACTTATTTCCTAGAAGAATCATAGCTAGTAAATGCAAAAAGATAAAAGAAATAGCAAAGCAAGCACTTTACAATACCCTCAGGATGCTAAAACCTCTACGTAAAATGTTGACAGATAGCTTTATAATGGATTGAATCAGATTGACAACACTTCCTTAACATCATTTAAATCGAGTTTACGTGCCTTGTGATGAGATGCAATAATGCATATACAGAAAACCTGGGAATAGATATAAAAGTAATAATTTTCTCCCTTTATAACAGGTAATGAATGTTGAAAAACCTCAAGGGACAATGTTATTTAACCCATAATTCCAGGAAATCTATTCATGACTTAGACTTTTATTAATGCCAAAAAAAAAAGTAAAAACTTGTCTAATGTAGTATACAAAACTAATTTTACATTCAAACAATAATAGAAAAATCTTCAATTACTTTTGCAAAATAAAGAGGCATTCTTTCAAAATCAAACAAGATTACAATGTTTATTTATCTTCCATAAAATAGTTGACATTTTCTGGTTTATTTTTTCTGGAAACACAAATCTGTGGCCCTAAAAATTAACCATAGAACTATTCTAACTTTTACATTTATATTTCATATTTTACTGTTTAGTACTTTTTCTTCCTTATATCACAAATATTAGAACAATTCCATACTTCAAATCTTAACAAATGAAATCACTAAATACAACACATTCAGTACACTCCATGAGGTGTGAAATTCATATCCAATTAGAAAATTATTGTTGTCTGGGTGAGATCATCTTTTGTATAAACTTTTTCCAATAAAAGACAGTAAGAATATATATTTTAATGAACATAAATGTCTCTGTGTTATCATTGAGCTCTGCAACTGAATATCCATTTATCTGTTTTCCCCTCTTGGGTATGCTCATGTCCAAATCAGAATTCTATTTTCCCACAAACCTGAATTTCTTCCTGTAATCTTTATCTCTATGAATTCACTATAATGCTTCTAAATGCCTAAATAAGAAATAAGTGGCCATTTTGAGTTATTCCTCTCTACTATTTTCCATTTGAAATCAATGTCTCGGTCTGGTTAATTCAGTTTCTTAGTGTTTTTGTATATTACTTCACTTTTAAAATTTAATTAGGGCCTTCAGCATTGTGTTTCTATATCCTGCAACAAATATATTAGTTTCTTACTGCCACATCATCCATTCATTCATTCATGCATGCCTATAGTCCTTCAATAAATATTTATTAAAAATCAACTATGTGTCAAGCACTACTCTATCTGCTGGGATATAGCAGCTAAAAACAAAAACAAAAACAAAATTGCCTTCCATCATAGAAATTACATTCTGATGAAAATGCACTGTGAATGTGTCCCATGATTGTGCTAGCAGGATAATCTAATCTGTAGTCTAATTGTAGACCTAACAGAATCATTTCTCTTTATTACTTTCTTTAGTGTCTCCCCATTCCTTAAGCAGGTCGGGGGTGAAGGGGAGAGAAGATGACGATGAAGCAAATCCTTTAACATGGCCTCTCTTTATAACTTTATAACATTTCTTACGTATTCTTTTTTTGGCCTTATATTGGATACTTCAACACTGATATGGTTTGGCTGTGTCCACACCCAATCTCATTTTGAATTATATCTCCCAGAATTCCCACATGTTGTGGGAGGGATCCAGGGAGAGGTAATTGAATCATGGGGACCTGGTCTTCCCGTGCTATTCTCATGATAGTGAATAAGTCACATGAGATCTGATGGCTTTAGCAGGGGTTTTTGCTTTTGTTTCTTGCTCAGTTTTCTCTTTCCACTGCCATCTAAGAAGTACCTTTCACCTTCTGCCATGATTCTGAGGCCTCCTTAGCCATGTGGAACTGTAAGTCCAATTACACCTCTTTTTCTTCCCAGTCTCAGGTATGTCTTTGTCAGCAGCATGAAAATGGGCTAATACAATAAATTAGTACCAGTAGAGTGGGGCGTTGCTAAAGATACTTGAAAATGTGGAGACAGATTTGGAATTGGGTAACAGGCAGAGATTGGAACAGTTTGAAGGGCTCAGAAGAAGACAGGGAAATGTGGAGAAGTTTGGAACATCCTCAAGACTTGTTGAATGGCTTTGCCCAAAATGCCGATAGTGATATGAAAAATAAAATCTAGGCTGAAGTGGTCTTAGATGGAGATTTGTTAGGAACTGGAGAAAAGGTCATTCTTGTTATGTTTTAGCAAAGAGACTGGTGGCATTTTACCCATGCCTTAGAGATTTGTGGAACTCTGAACTTGAGGGAGATTATTTAGAGTATCTGGGGGAAGAAATTTCTAAGCAGGAAAGCAATCATGATGTGACTTGGGTACTGTTAAAGGCATTCAGTTTTAAAAGGGAAACAGCATAAAAGTTTAGAAAATTTGCAGCCTGACTATGCAATAGAAAAGAAAAACCCATTTTCAGGAGAAAATGTCTCCAGGCCATGTCAGAGATCTTCACAGCAGCCCCTTGCACCACAGGCCCGGAGGTCCAGGAGAAAAAAGTGGTTTTGTGGGTTGGGCTTGGGGTCCCTGTGCTGTGTGCAGCCTAGGGACTTGGTGCCCTATGTCCTAGCTACTACGGCCACAGCTGAAAGGGGCCAACGTGGAGCTCAGGCTGTGGCCTCAGAGGATGAAAGCCCCAAGCCTTGGCAGCTACCATGTGGTGTTGAGCCTATGAGTACATAAAAGTTGAGAACTGAGGTTTGGGGACCTCTGCCTAGATTTCAGAAGATGTGTGGAAATGCCTAGATGCTCAGAAAAAAGTTTGTTGCAGGAGCAGGGCCCTCATGGAGAACCTCCGCTACGGCAGTGCAGAAGGAAAATGTGGGGTTGGATACCACACAGAGTCCCTACTGGGGTGCTGCCTAGTGGAGCTGTGAGAAGAGGGCCACTGTCCTGCAGACCCCAGAAGGGTAGATCCACCGACAGCTTGCATTGTGCACCTGGAAAAGCCACACACTCAATGCCATCCCATGAACACAGCTGGGAGGGAGGCTGTACCCTGAAAAGCCACAGGGGCAGAGCTGTCCAAGACCATGAAAACCTACCTCTTGCATTAATATGACCTGGTTGTGAGACCTGGAGTCAAAGTAGATCATTTTGGAGCTTTAAAGTTTGATTGTCCTGCTGGATTTCAGACTTGCATGGGCCCTGTAACTTGGAACAGCTGTATTTACCCAATACCTGTACCCTCATTGTATCTAGAAAGTAACTAGCTTACTTTTGATTTTACAGGTTCATAGGCAGAAGGGACTTGCCTTGTCTCAGATGAGACTTTAGACTGTGGACTTTTGGGTTAATGCTGAAATGAGTTAAGACTTTAGGGGACTATTGGGAAGGCATGGTTGGTTTTGAAATGTGAGGACATGAGATTTGGAGGTTGCCAGGGGCAGAATGATATGGTTTAGTTGTGTCCTCACCAAATCTCAACTTGAATTGTATTTCCCAGAATTCTCACATGTTGTGGGAGGGACCCAGGATGGGGTAACTCAATCATGGGGACCAGAATCTCCCTTGCTATTCTCATGACAGTAAATAAGTCTCATGAGATTGGATGGGTTTAGCAAGGGTTTCTGCTTTTGCTTCATTCTTATTTTTCTCTTGCCGCCACCATGTAAGAAGTGCCTTTCACTTCCCACCATGATTCTGAGGTCTCCCCTGCCATGTGGAACCATAAGTCCAATTAAACTTCTTTTTCTTCCCAGTCTCGGGCATGTCCAGGAGTATGAAAATAGACTAATACAAACCCTTTGAGATTACTTGCATGTTTTAGTAGTGTATATGTTCTTTTCTCCAGTTACCATGCCTGTGTTCAGAGGAAAACACACCCCAAGTATTTCCCTCTAGTCTTTCATTGAGCAGCAACAGTCCATACAGAATACTTCTGTGACCAAATGTGGTGAGGTAGGGTGGGGTTGTTGGGGGAGGTGTTTCTTACCACCATCAAGCTAGCAGTCAACTGTGCAACAGACACCAACTGGATGACCTCCCATTAAATTCTGACACTATCTACCTGGAGGTAGTGTCAGATCACAGACTGATGGCTTGGTCTCCAAGGCTGTTCCCAGTTCAGATATTGCTCATGAGTCCAAGCCCCCTGAACTTCTGACCAACCAGCTTTAAGATGGGGTTCCCATGACAACCACTTTGGGTTCAATTAATTCTCAAGAGCTGCTCATGGAATTCAGGGAAACACTCACTCAGGTGAGCAGCACAAGGTCAGAGATAGCCAGGTCCACGCATGTTTGTGCCTTTCTACAACGTCAGACTTGTATTGATATTATCTGAATCATAAAAGCCATAACTGCATGGAGTTCCCAAGGAGGAAATTCTCTTTAGTACTTTCCTAGTACTTTCCATTCACTCAGTAGTCAAAGCCACAGGCTCAGGCCACTCCACAAGTCAGTCAATATTGTGCAAATATAATACTATAATTAATCAACATATTAATGATATAGATTAACTTTTTCACAAAGTAACATGTAACAATGAGAAAGAGATAGAAAAAGTGGCTAACAAACCAGTCCAGAAAGAATGAAGAAGGCAAAAAGGATCTCCTGGTTTGGGCTGGGTCTGAGCTGGGCAGTCCACAGGTCTTGCAAGGAAGAGTCTTTGATGTGGTCTTAACTTTTGGCAGCAGATGTTGAGTGCTTATCACATTGATAGCAAGATGGTATCAGTTAAGATGACTGATTTGCTGAAGCCTTTCTCTTTTTATAGCCACAGAGTCCTCTGGTGAGAACTGATAGTAAAAGAATGTACCTGTTTATGTCTTTATGTGGTTGAATTCAGTCTTTATTTATTAAGCAAATCATCTTGTCCCTGTTGGCAAAGTAATCTATAAAATGTAAAATGAGTGTTTTCTAAGATGGTGTCACTTATATTTCCCAACTTTTTATAAATGATATTACAAAGGATATAGATAAAAAGATGTGCTGGGTGAAGTACAAGGGGAAGGGGAACAGAGCTGTCATACGCTTCCTGGGCACCATCTTCCAGGAAATTATATGTGTTCACTATCTGGAAACTCTTCAAACCCTGTTTTTTTTAGGTTTTTATGAGGAATTCATAATATAGGCATAATTGATTAATGTCATTGGCTATTGTAATCAACTTAACCTTCAGCCCCTCTCCCCATATCAGAAGAATGTGAAGGGGTGGGACCAAATATCCCAATCCTCTAATCATGCCTTGATCTTTCTGGTGACCAGCTCCTATCCTGAGGCTAGCCACAGTCTGTGAGCGGATCTGTCAACTTATTAGCATAGAAAAAGCCCTCTCTGAGGATTCTAAAGGTTTTAGGAGTCGTATGCCAGGAAACAGAGTCATACACCAAATAGACATTTCACAACATCACAACCATGCTTTCTGTTTCTATAGAAGACCTATAGCCATTTGTGGTAGGCAGAATAAGAGCCTCCAAAGATGTTCATGCCTTAATCCCTGGAAAGGCAAAAGGGATGTCACAGATGTGATTGAGGATAAGGACATTAAGATAGGGAGATTATCTCAGATTGGCCAGGTCCCAAATCCTTAGAAGACTGCAGAGTAAGACAGAAAGGTATAAAGGCCTTGGATCACCATTCCTGGCAGTGGTGGGTTGAATAGTAGCCCCATAAACATGTCTTCTTGATTCCTAGAACCTGTCATTATATTATTTAAATAGTAAAAATGATTTTGCTAAATAAGCCCAATGTGATTCCAAGGTTCTAGTAAGAGGGAAGGAGGCAGGAGGATCAAAGTGACAAAAGATGACAGTGAGGCCAGAGGTTGAAGTAATGAACTTTGAAAAGATAGAAAGTGCTATAAGCCAAAGAATGCAGGCAGCATCTAGACAGTGTCAAAGGCAAGTGTTTTGAATAAAACTTTAAATTTAGCTGGTAATTACTCTCTCCAGCAGCTGACAGGAAGAGACACAAGTATACTGGGAGGAAATCCACCTGCATGGGTAACGTCTTGAATGCTTTGCTGCTTAGAATTTTTTTTGCTAGATACCCTAAGTTATCTCTCTCAAGTTCAAAGCTCCAGAGATCTCTAGGGCAGGGCAATGCTACCAGTCTCTGCTAAAGCATAGAAAGAGTGTGACCTTTACTCTAGTTCCCAATAAGTTCCTCATCTCCATCTGAGACCACTTCAGCCTGGACTTCACTGTCCATATCACTATCAGCATTTTGTTCAAAATCATTCAACAAGTCTCTAGGAAGTTTCAAACTTTCCCACATCTTCCTGTCTTCTGAGCCCTCCAAACTGTTCCAACCTCTGACAGTTACCCAGTTCCAAAGTTGCTTCCACATTTGCAGGTATCTTTATAGCAGTGCCCCACACCTGGTATCTGTAGTAGTCTGTTTTCACACTGCTATAAAGAACTGCTTGAAACTGGATATTAAAAAAAGAAAAAAGAGGTTTAGTTGACTCAGTTCTGCATGGCTAGGGAGGCCTCAGGAAACTTACAGACACGGCAGAAGGCACCTCTTTAGAGGGAAGCAGGAGAAAATGAGAGTGAAGGGGGAGCTGCCACACACTTTTAAATCATCAGATCTTGTAGAGCTCACTCACTATCATGACAACAGCATGGAGAAAATGCCCTTCCACCCCGTGATCAAATCATCTTCCATCAGGTTTCTCCCTCAACACCTGGGAATTACAATTCAAAATGAGATTTTGGTGGGGATGCAGAGCCAAATCATATCATTGACAAAATAGCATTTTATGGTTAAAAATCTTTAAATCATTAATGCTTTAATTGACTCATATTATTGTCTCTTAGTCAATAATAATGTTTATAATCTACAAATGATATATATCTGTTAGGTTCAGAGTAAATTATGAAAAATGAATAGTAAACTATATTTAAATTATTTTGAACTTCTATTTACATAGTTGTAGTTTTGGCTTCACACAAAATATTTTTGTTAACATTTTTTAATATTAAACATCAAATAAGTTATCTAAATTTATTATTTTTAGTTATTCTCCATATTTAGATGTTGCAGGACTTCAGCATTTTCAACTTTATTTTACCTTGGTACTGACTATAAACTTATCTAATTAAAATAGAAGCTCTATTAAAAGATTCTTCCCATAAGCTGAATAAGTTAACAAACAATTAAATAGTATTATGCACCATTTAATTCTCACTGTTTAATTTGTTTTTATATACATTTGATGTTTTTATATACATTTGAGGTGCTCTTTAAATGCACTTTTCAAAAATTGCAATTCAGTGAAATTTTGAGTAATTGAGTAACATATTTGATGGGTACTTTCTTTGAAGAGTTCTATTGTAGGCAATATCCTACAGTTTTATTAAACTTAGATTTTTAATGAGTTCTCTTAATTTTCCTTTTTATTTTGACCAAAATGCAACCAAATTTTAGAGAACTTAGACCAAATAGACAATATATTAGTTTGAAAGCCAGGAAGAGAAAGTCTCCAGCATGGACCAGATGCTCTGTTTTCTAAGAGGGGAAGAACAGGTTGGGTTTTGTGCCTCAGAGAGTTCTTATTATACAACAATCATATGTATTCAGCAGGTTTGGGAGAAAAGCTATAAATATTCATGAGGGTAGTAAAGCACATATGCAATGGGTAAACATATGTAATATGCAACCCATGTTCACTTTGGGATGAGTTTTAGCATTGAATGAAATAGAATTTGACCATTTATGTCAAAAGGTAAACTACATGACATGAGACAAGTTGTGCACAGCTTCTGTCAGCTAGCTCATATTGCCTTACAGTCTGCAGTAGCTTATCAGAAAATAATTATTGTAAGGCTAGTCCTTGGTCCAATCAAAGTTGTAGTGGTCTGGGTTGTAAATCAGTGTTAGGAGGTATTTGATAACTTCTATTGTTAGAAATTTAGAGCCATACGAATCTAGAAATTTGCTATGCCAGCTGGGCCCTGAACTTTTGACCTGTAGGTAACTTTGTCTCCTTAAGCTGGAGTTCATCTTAGTTGATAAAGGGGCATCTGTTTTGTTCTCTCAGATTACATTATGATACTGAAAAATTCTTTACATTTGCCATTAATTTCATCACAAACATTTTTTGTAGGTCACTTACTCTATATATTTAACATTTTGTACATTTGATTAAATACAGTTTCTATCTCATTTCATAGAGTGCCAAATTTCTTATGTAATTATAAATTATATATGTTATCATGACCAAGTCCAAATACATTTCTTATGATTTCTTATGCACAGGTTTATAAATTTAGTTACAGCATTATTTTTGGCATAAGAATATACTTTATCAAAATAATACTTGTTATCAACGCAAATCAAATAATTTTATATTTTATGTGCTAATTTGTAATAATGTCAGATGTTTTCATCTTTAACAGAATGCATTTTTAAAGGCTCTATTTTCACTTTTAGGAATTTGCTTAAACATATGTAATCATACTGGAATTAACAATTTCTATTTGAAGCTTCTAAGGACACTTGTGATAGTTAATTTTTGCATTAACTTCACAGGGCCATGAGATGCCCAGGTATTTGGTTAAGCATTACTTTTGTGTGTGCCTGTGAACATGTTTCTGGATAAGATCAACATTTAAATCAGTAAACTGAGTAAAGCAGATTGCCCTCTCTAGTGTGGATAAGCCCCATTCAGTCTTTTGAATGATCTTTTGGAGGCCAGAATAGAATCAAAAGCTAAGCTAGAAGGAATTCTTTCTCTCTGCCTGACTCTCTTCAAACTGGGATGTGGCTCTTCCCTTGCCTTCAAACTCACAGTTGGACTGAAATTAATCCATTAGCTTTCTTGGAGTACTCAGACTAACACAACACTAAAAAGACAATTGTATAACTTAATTATCTGCAGAATTTCTACCAATAGTAAAAACTTTAATAACTATTTCTTCATTTTTTACAAGTGCATAAGCAAACCTCTAATTGAAAATGAGTAAAACTAATTTGGAACTACAGGCATTAACTCTAAATGAAAAATTCTAAAGAGTGAAAAAGGGAAATTCATTGTTTACTTTCCATTAAGCATAAAGTTTTATTTTTTTAGCGAGTTTCAGCCAATATAATTTATCATAAATCTTTAAAACATTGCCCCCAAATAAGGTAAATAAAGTGGAAGTTTATCTTGCTTGGTTTCATATTTTATATGAACATAAAATACATTTTAACATTTCCCATTGATCCTGATAGTCAGTAAACTACCAACTTCCTGTGTCTTACAGCTTCCAACAAAGGCCATGGCACAATTGGTTAATACACCACATGGCTAGCAGAGGTAGCAGTATCAAATAATTATTACTAGTTACTCATATTTGAGCATACTTCAGCGACGACTCTGTATTGACAGAGAAGTGCTGTCACCTTGGAACTGTATTTACATTGATTAGAAATTTAAAGTGAATATCAGCCAAACCTATCGACTTATTTAAATAATGCTATTATTAATAATGATTAAAATTAAAAACTATTAATATCTGTTTCAAGTATTATAATAATATATTTCTCAATAAAATCATACAGGACACATGTTGAACTGGCCATGATACTGCAGTAGGACTGTTTGCAAATAGGCTTTTACAGATAGGTTATATTTAGAGGAATCCAATCTAAGATATTGCAAGAATAATTTTATAAACAATATAGAGAAGTTGTACCTATCTGAATTGCAGATAAACATTAGGAACTGGAATTGAGAACTAGAAGAATTTAGGGGTGGCACGGGAATAGGGGACCTAAACTGTTGCATATTTCTGCTTCAGCCTCACATTGTACTTCTGCATTATTTTTTATTTTAGAAAATAGGTTTTATTGGTTTTATCTATTTTTCTCTGGCACCATAGAAATTGGCCACTCCACTGTGCAAGAGATTGTACAAAGTTCTACTGTACACAGACTCACTGGTTGTCTTTCAGTCCATATTTCATACTCCAGGGAGAGAACAGCTGATAATCCCAGCTTGGTTTGTGTGCTTGTCCCTGTCTGACTATCAATGCCCACACCAGGGGGCTGGAATCACACTTTTCATGTGTGACCAATTCTTAAAGATTTGGGTGAAATTTTCAGAGAAGAAGAGATAATTTGTGAACTGAATCCACACTAAAAACCGTGTTTCCATATATACATTCACATTTAGGAAATTATGAAGAACATATTAATTGTATTATAGTATAAAATTATAATTCATATTGTACATATGTTGATATTTATATGATAGTATAATAGTATATAGTAATATGTAGTATATTTAGATTATAGTATAAAATTATAATTCATATTGTACATATATTGATATACGTATTAGTACATATTGATAATGCATATCACATAATATAATTACATTACACAATTATACTCAAATTATTTAATTTCAAAGCACATTATATTAATTGAATATATCTCTCAACATTGTAACAATTGTTTTTCAGAATTAGGTGCACTATTAAAAGTGTTCATTCCTGGGCATGATTCAAATTGGACTTTTAAACTAGCGAATGTGAGCACCTACTAAAATAGAGGTGATTAGTATGGACAACATGGGTTCAAGAAAATGGCCAATTATTCTTTGATAGAATAAAATGGCATTATATATGATATCTACATGGTATATAACAGATATGATATATAGTCAAGATTTGGAAATGTCTCCTAAGATGGCTTTGTATCCAACTTAAAGAGCTATTGAATGTGTAACAAAGAAAGACGTTAACAGAATTTTAAAATTTGCTTGTTACTTCTTGTTTAGCTGCCTGATAGAGATCTCCATCCATTAATAAAAATTGTGAGTTTTTCTTTCTTTTACATCAGTCATTAATGAGTCACAATATATATATATATATATATATATATATATTTACATATATATATATAAATGCCAAATATGTATATATATGAGAGTTCATTAAGTATTAACTTACATGGCCACAAGATCCCACAATAGGCTGTCTGCAAGCTTGAGGAGCAAGGAGAGCCAGTCTGAGTCTCAAACCTTAAGAATATGGAGTCTGATGTTCGAGGGGAAGAACCATCCAGAATGGGATGTAGGCCGGGAGGCTAGCCCAGTTTCACCTTACCACATTTTTCTGCCTGCTTTATATTCCATAGCAGCTGATTAGATTGTGCCTACCAGATTAAGAGCAGGTGTGTCTTCCTTAGCCCACTGACTCAAATGTTAATCACGTTTGGCAACACTCTCACAGACACACCCAGGATCAATATTTTGTATTCTTCAATCCAATCAAGTTGACAGTATTAAACA
This sequence comes from Cacajao melanocephalus, assembly GCA_963573385.1. Classification (NCBI taxonomy): domain Eukaryota; kingdom Metazoa; phylum Chordata; class Mammalia; order Primates; family Pitheciidae; genus Cacajao; species Cacajao melanocephalus. The sequence goes on from CAUYLG010020394.1 coordinate 67,310, forward strand.
TCACAATAGCCAAGACAACAACTGAAAAAGAAGTAGTACTAACTTTTTCTGCTTAATTTGTTAACACTTTCTCTAATCACCTCTTTTCAGTTTCTTTTATTTACTTTCCATAAAATTTTAATGGAAATTAGCTTGTCTTTGAGAGGACATTTATTCACCAACAGTTTGTGTCAATAATTTTACTTATCTTCAAATGAGGGAGAGCAAAAACTCTTTCCTGAACGTATTCTTCCTTTATCAGTTGTGCTAAAGGTGTGAGTAATGATTACTGTTTCCTGCTGTTTCTCGTTTAGTTTGGTAATTAGCTCCCTGAGCTGTTCTCATTGTAAATGAAGGGATCCTAGTGAGCCATTTAAGGAAGCTGAATGAATGATTTATCCATTATGCAGTCTTTTTGAAAAGCTAATTTGTAGGGAAAGGTACACTAGGTAATAAGTAAGGTTCAGTAAGACAGCTTGTCAAAACATGAGTTGGTTTTTTTGCTTCCGAAATTTCCAAAGACAAATGTCAGGGCCTATCATTTGGAGTTTAAGTCTTTCTTTGTTCTACCTTAAAACTGTTTAAGAATAAAATAAAAACAACCTGGTGACAAACATATGTGGTGGCAAACCTTTGAATATGTTCTTAATTATAGTAGATGCTAGGCATACAAAAAAATTGTATGTTGGAAAAAATCTTATAGTATTATAAATGTGTTAGAAATAATAACTGAAAATTTGCTTCAAAAGATAGATGTTTTTGAGAAACTAATAATTCACTTGTTATTTTTGTGTATTTGCTTGTTCTGTTTGTTGCTAAGTATTTATGGTACGGCCTTTTGCTTCCGGATTTTCTGCATATACTACAAGATTTTCTCAATGGAATTAACAGTGGAAGATAATGCATGCCAAAGCAAAACTGGCACATGAAAAATATCAACAAGGAAAACTTTGAGACTACTGGCATAGGAGATAAAGGCTAAAACTAAGCCTGCACTTAACTTTGATAAAGCCTGTAAGTTTCAACTGAACTCCATTGAAGCAGATACTGTTAGGAATTTAAGGGCTGGGGCTAGGAGGACATTAAACCACCTGGATTTGCTAATTGACTTCATCTTTGACAGGTGGTAGTTTTGCAACTTGGAGCAAAATATCCATGAAAGTTGGGTTCCCACCTTTCACAAAAACTGTTGTTACAGTACGTAGCTGGTCAAACATGAGCAGAGCAGGAAAGAGCTCCTTCCACCAACCTCCACACACCAGGAATGTGAGGTGACCATCAGGACATGGTCAGGCAGTTGTTAACTGTTTCTCTAAAATAATAATTGGTTGCAGCCGGTGCTAGGAAAGGCCGTCTTCCAATAAAGAGGAACACCTGAAGCCAGTCATTAGCAGCTTCCCAGTAATATATCAGTAGCTGGGTAAGTAGGCTCACACATGCTCACTAAGAGGCAAAATGGCGGCGTTTAACTGGTGTATGACCTCCTAGGGCTATTCGGCTGGTTAGTGAAGAACGCCTCAAGTGAGCATGCACATAACTTCAGTAAACATACTCTGCATGCTCACCTCCCAAGCGCTAACAGGCCTCTGTACATGCCAACAGCCCACCCCAAGGAAAATCAGGGGAGAAGGAGTGCAAGACCCCGGAAGTATGCCAGCATATAAAACCTCAACTCAAAAGGTCAGTCCACACACTTATCTTTCAGGTTGCCTACTTGGCCCTCTTTCAGGTATGTGTTCCCTTTTTTCTTTGTTCCTGCCTTTGTGCTTTTGTGACATGGTAAAAAGCCCCATAAAACTGCATACCTCAACCATACCTTGGCTTTCTGTTTAAACTGCTCTGTAACCCGCAATGTGACAAGCAAGCAGTCCAAACCCCGGCCATCTTGGCCCCTGCGACTTGTAATTTCCACCCTACCCAGACAATGTGTAAACAAATGCTTATTTTGACTTCTGTTAACCGCTTAAGTAACAATCAGAATGTCAAAAGTCCCCTGGCCCTCCGAATGTCAGAAGCTCCGCACCCCCCCCCCCCCCCCCCACCCACAACAACCCCCCCAAAAACACAAAAACAAAAAAAAAAAAACACCAAAAAAAAACACCACACAACCCCCCACCCCACACCACCCCACCACCCCCCCCACAAAACCTTACCCCGGAGAAAGGTATAAAAGGTATTAAAACCCTCCCACCGGGGCCACCGGTTAGAGATACCTGAATACTCCGGGGTGGCCGGCAATAAATACCCTGCAATTTGGCCTACTTTTGTCTTGGTGTTGACTTTCTATGCTCGGTTCAGTACAACATTACATGTCTCAGTTTCTTTCTCCAGAAGTTTATGACTTCTGAGAGGGCTCAAAATGAGGGATGATCAGCCCTTACATGTTTCCTGGATGAGCCAGTTTTTAAATTAAAAAAAATTTTTTTTTGAGACAAAGTCTTACTCTGTTGCCCAGGCTGGAGGGCAGTGGCATAATTTTGGTTCACTGACTGCAACCTCTGATTTTTGGGTTCAGGGAATTCTCATGTCTCAGTCTCCCAAGTAACTGGGATTATAGGCATGCACCACTACACATGGCTAATTTTTGTATTATTAGTAGAGATAGGGTTTTGCTATGTTTGCCAGACCTGTCTTGAACTCCTGACCTCAAGTGATCTGCCTGTCTTGGCCTCCCAAAATGCTAGGATTACATGTGTGTGTGACCACATCTGGTGTAAATTAATTTTTGTTGGGGATTTTCCTGCAGGACTGCTGCCCATCATGGAGGGGTCAACCCCCCAGACACTCCCACAAGTTTCCCCATCACCTAGGGGAACCCTTTCAGCTGGGAGGAGCAAATGCCCTTTCTTTTTAGAGCTGAGAAAACTCAATCTTTCATATACCTATGAAAACAACAGTTCAGTTCCTCATGCAAATGTGCACAGACAAACAGAACTGAGATTAATGTTGGGAAAAAAAGCAATAGAGAGGACCCTTTAGAATGCATCTCCAAACTAGAATTAGGATTATATTTTTTTCTTTGAGATGGAGTCTTGCTCTGTGGCCCAGGCTGGAGTGCAGTGGTGCGATCTCAGCTCACTGCCACCTCCACCTCCCTGGTTCAGCTGATTGCCTTGCCTCAGCCTCCGTAGGAGCTGCACGCCACCACGCCCAGCTAATTTTTAGTAAAGACAGGGTTTCATCATGTTGGCCAGACTAGTCTCGAACTCCTGATCTCAGGCAATCCGCCTTCATTGGCCTCCCAAAGTGCTGGAATTACAGGTGTGAGCCACTGCACCCAGCCTAGATCAGGATTCTTAAATAACAGTTTCCTAGGAGAGAAAAGGAAAAAAAAAAAAAAAACAGCCAAAACCCACTTCCTATAAACTGTGCTCAGCCACCTGTAACTTTGTAGCTCTTGTCCAACCTTATACACACCAAGGTCAAATCCTCTCACAGTGCAAGGTCATCTCTGGCACCCCAAAGCAAAAGAGGTCAGGTTATGTAATATAGGAAAACAGAGCTTTAGACCTAAAAAGAATCTTCCCATGACTCTTAAAACCCCACAAAGACAAGAGAACACCCCAAAAGGGGGTGAGTGGCACATTTGTTCTAAATTCTTTAAAGGGAGTCAAGTCATTAGAAGCCTTCTCTGGATTTTTTGGTAATGCAGATGGCAAAGGGTGAAGGAGGTATAGGGTGGAAAAAAAGTAAACAAAAGAACAATTTTTATTTATTTATTTATTTATTTAAAGATGGAGTTTCACCATGTTGGTCAGGCTGGTCTTGAACTTCCGACCTCAGGTGATCTGCCTGCCTTGGCCTCGAAAATGCTTGGATTGCAGGCGTGAGCCACCGCGCCCGGCCTGTTTTTTTTTTTTTTTGAGACAGAGTTTTGCTCTTGTTACCCAGGCTGGAGTGCAATGGTATGATCTTGGCTCACTGCAACCTTCGCCTCCCGGGTTCAAGCAATTTTTCTGCCTCAGCCTTCGTGTAAGATGAAGATTGGTGTGTTCCAGAAAGGCAGGACAACTGAAAGCAAATATGCGACAACTGAGTTGGGAGGGGGCTTCCAGGTCGTAGGTAGCTAAAAGACAAATGGTTGTACTCTTTTGAGTTTTTGATCAGCGTCTCCAAAGGAGGCAAATCAGATATGCATTTATCACAGTGAGCAGAGGGATAACTTTTAATAGAATGGGAAGCAGGTTTTCCCTAAGCAGTTCCCAGCTTGACATTTCCCTTTAGTTTAGTGATTTTAGGGGGGCCAAGACATTTTCCTTTCACAACTCAAAGGATAAGGAACTTGGAGGAAGGATAAACTTGTAATGGCCGTGGAGCCATGGCTTAAAGCTAGTTATAAAGTTGGTAGAGGCCGTTTGTGAGATAGGGTTCTTAGTCTCCTCTTCCTGACTGAGAGCTCCTAAGAAAACAGCAACAGGGCCAACCGGGTATTTTGGTCTTACCGCCTTCAGATTTTTGGGTCTCCTTCATTACTTGCTTTCTTTGATGTTTGTCTTCTCACTTTCTAGGGCCTCAGAAAGAGTCTTGGCTCTTGGCTATCTCTCAGCTAAATTTAAAAGTGAACTCTTTCAAATGCTGAACTTTCAGTACTGGCACGGAATAACCAATAAGGACAGTAGGGCATGCAGGCTCTGGCTTTTTACCACTGTTTGAGTTGCTCCTGAAGAAATATTTAACTTGCTGATGAATGTAACTGGTCCTGATCAAGTGCCCAAAGAGCAGAGGATCTTATTGTCTTGCGGCTTTCTTCCTCTGAACCTTCCGCTTTACCTGGGAAACTGCGATGCCTTGGTGCCTGTATCAGAACCTTCAGACAGTGACTCCTGCTCTGCTTAGCCAATCATTATCTCCCAGCCACATTCCTTTCTAGTCTCCACAACTTAAGTAACGGCAAGCGTGTATTGGGCTTTTAGTATATACCAGGTAATTTAAACCCATTTCTTCTTTCAAACCTGTGTATCAAAGAAAATGACTGATTCCTGGTGCAGTGGCTCATTCCTATAATCCCAGCACTAGCACTTTGGGAGGCCGACACCAGCAGATCAATTGAGGTCAGGAGTTTTGAGACCAGCCTGGCCAACATGGTGAAACCACATCTCTACTAAAAATACAAAAACTAGTTGGGCATGGTGGCAGGCACCTGTAATCCTACCTACTCAGGAGGCTGAGGCAGGAAAATCGCTTGAACTGGGAGGCAGAGGTAGCAGTGATTTGGGCAAGTCTCAAGCATTTCAGGAGGTTTATTTGCCAAAGTTAAGGATGAGTGCCTGGGAGACAGGTTTTTTTTTTTTTTTTTTTTTAGACGCAGTCTTGCTCTGTTGTCCAGGCTGGAGTGCAGTGGCATGATCTCGGCTCACTGAAACCTTTGCCTCCATGGTTCAAGCCATTCTCCTACCTCAGCCTCCCGAGTAGTTGGGATTACAGGTACACGCCACCACGCCCAGCTAATTTTTGTTAGTATAGATGAGATTTTACCATGTTGGCCAGGCTGGTCTTGAACTCCTGACCTCAGGTGATATACCCACCTCAGCCTCCCAATGTGTTGGGGTTACAGGCTAGAGCCACCATGCCTGGCAGGAGACAGGTTTATGCCTTTCTTCAAAGATGGTTTTGAGGGTTTCAATATGTTGGAAACAGATGCTTGGTGCCGCAAAGAAAAATTAACACTGGGACAAAGGATCTCTCAGCAAGCAATTTTTATTTCCTGTAGGAATGTAACTTCACTAGCCATCTTGCTATGAGAGTACAATGAACAAAGGAAAAACAGACATATTTATTCTCTACACATTTGGGGTTGTCTTTACTGCTGTGTCTGATCTCCGTTGGCTGGAGCCAGACCTCACAGCCTAAATTAAAACCTGATCAGCTAACAACTTAAAACTTTTTTAAACAGGTAAGGGGCATAGGCTGCGAGCTGGGACATGTCTATGAGCACATCCAGCACAGATATCTTGGTTAAAGTACAAGGACATAGAATGTACTATGTGCCTGTAAGTATGGGATATTTAGCAGCTACATAGGATAGGGCTTAACAAGGAGTTATTAGCACACTTATGATTTGTTCTTTAACAAGAAAGGAAATTTTGAAGAGGAACTTTTACTTCCCACAAATATTTAAAGGGGAAAGGGAAAATGTTGGGTAAAGAGAAATATTTCAGAAATGTGTCAAATAATGCGTCAGTGGATAAAAAGACAAAATTGTTGCATCCTTTTGAGGCTTTGATTAGCCTTTTATAGAATGCACAATTTTCACATGAGAGGTGGTTAGACGAAACAGCCATTCATGCCTTCATCTGGCTCAACAAATAGGCATTTTTATGTAAGATTCTATAGACAATGGGACAGAAGAAACAATCAGATATGCATTAGTCTCAGGTGAACAGAGGGATGACTTTGAGTTCTGTCCTATGTCCTGCACCTATGAAGATAAACTACCAACTGCTATCAATTTACATTGCCAGGATGAAATTCAGCTGAACTGTTTTGGGGTAAAGATCTTGGGACCCACAAGAGGAAAGTTATGTAGCTCTCTCCCTTTTCTTTTTTTTTTTTTTTGAGATGGAGTTTCACTCTGTCGCCCAGGCTGGAATACAATGGCATGATCTCAGCTCACGGCAACCTCTGTCTCTTGAGTTCAAGCAATTCTCCTGCCTCAGCCTCCAAAGTAGCTGGGACTACAGGCATGAGCCACCATGCCCAGCTAATTTTTGTATTTTTAGTAGAGACGGGGTTTCACCATGTTGGCCAGGCTGGTCTTGAACTGTTAACCTGAAGTGATGTGTCTGCCTTGGCCTCCCTGTTGCTCTTTGTAGCCATTTTATTTAGGAAACAAATTGGAGATAGGTTTGTGTGACCTAGTTCTCAGCTTGACTTTTCCCTTTGGCTTAGTAATTTCAGGAGTCTCAAGATTTATTTTCCTTCCATACCTCAAAATCATCCTATGAAGTAGACACTATTATTACTACCTAGGAAATTGAGATCATGTAACTTGCTCAGGGTCACAGGTGCCAGGGTGAGGACTGGAATCCAGATATGGTAGGCAGATTTTTAAGACACCCCTCCAGTGTGCCCATTGTCTTTGGGGTCAAGGATCTCTGTTGAGTAGGCTGGCTAAGTTGCCCTGCTCAAAATTGTCTCCTGGTAATATTCATGCCCTTTTGTTATCTCCTTACCTTGAGGGTGACTTGCTTCTGATAAAGAGAATACAGTAAAAATAAAGGGATATCAACTTTGTGATTATTTCACAAAAGATTATGACTTCTATCTTGCTAGCAGGCTATTTCAATTGCCTTCTCAGCTTGCTTTTTTTTTTTTTTTGTACTTTAGATTCTGGGGTGCATGTGCAGATCATGCAGGATTGTTGCATAGGTATACACATGGCAATGTGGTTTGCTGCCTTCATACCCCCGTCACTTACATCTGGCATTTCTCCCCATGTTATCCCTCTTTGACCTCCCCCTCCGCTGTCCCTCCCTTGACACCACTCCCCAACAGACCCCAGTGTGTGATGCTCCCCTCCCAGTGTTTGTGTGTTCTGCTTTTTTTTTTTTTTTTTTTTAAATGAAATGGGCTCTTGCTATGCTGTCTAGGCTGGCCTCCTACTCCTGGGCTCAAGCCATTCCCAGCCTCCTGAGTAGCTGGGACTGCAGTTATGTGACACTGTGACCAACTCAGCTTGTGTGTTTTGATGAAGCAAGCTGCCATGCTGGAGAGGCCCATGTAATAAGGAACTGAGGCTGGCCAATAGACAATAAGGAACTCAGCCTCTAAGTCCAACAGCCCAGAAGGAATTAAGGCCTGCCAACAATCACATGAGTGAGTTTGGAAATGGATCTTTTCCCAGTCAAGCTGGCACTTTGACTGCAGCTTGTACGAAACTGAATCAGAGGACCCAGTTAAGCCATGCCCAGATTCCTGACCCACAGAAACTATGAGATAGTTTTGTTTTGTTTTTCTCAGATGGAGTCTTGCTCTGTCACCCAGGCTGGAGGGCAGTGGTGTGATCTTGGCTCACTGCAACCTCTGCCTCCCAGGTTTAAGCAATTCTCTGCCTCAGCCTCCTGAGTAGCTGGGATTAGGCTCGGCTAATTTTTTGTATTTTTAGTAGAAACGGGGTTTCACCATCTTGGCCAGGCTGGTCTTGAACTCCTGACCTGGTGATCTGCCCGCCTCGGCCTCCCAAAGTCCTGGGATTACAGGTGTGAGCCACCATGCCCGGCCCAATCAGTGTCATTTTAAGCCACTAAGTTTTGGAGTAATTTGTTACATGACAATAGACAACAACAAGCAATACACCAAATGAATCTGATTGGCTCCAAAGTTCATGCTCTTCACAATTTTATTAGATTGTTTGCACTACTCTATGCTGTTTCCATGTGCAAAATGACTTTCCATCTTTATTATTATTATTTTTTTTTATAAAGACGGGTTTCACTATGTTGGTCAGGCTGGTCTTGAACTACCAACCTCAGGTGATCCACCCGCCTTGGCCTCCAAAGTGCTTGGATTACAGGCGTGAGCTACCATGCCTGGCCGACTTTCCATCTTTCATTAGATGATCTCTGCATCCTCTAGGAGAATCCCTGGTTCCATATGAGCTTTGTTTGTTGTCTCTAAATTCAGTCCCAGAATCTAGAAGTTCACCTCTTTTTTACTTATTATTATTATTTTTTAAATTACTTTTGAGATGGAGTTTCGCTCTGTTGTCCAGGCTGGAGTGCAACAGTGCAATCTTGGCTCACTGCAACCCCCACCTGCTGGCTTCAAGCGATTCTCCTTCCTCAGCCTCCAGAGTAGCTGGAACTACAGGCCCATGCCACCACACCAGGCTAATTTTTTGTATTTTTAGTGGAGACAGGGTTTCTCCATGTTGGTCAGGCTGGTTTCAAACTCCCAACCTCAAGTGATCCACCCTCCTTGGCCTCCTAAAATGATGGGATTACAGGCAGGAACCACTGTGCCTGGCTAACCTCCTTTATAGTTCCCTATTTTTGTGATTTAAGACAGGGAGACTAAATAGCTAGGTATTCCAACTTCCAGCAACTTGGGAATGCCATTGTCTTTCGGGTCAAGGTTCTTTGTTGAGTAGGCTGGCTAAATTGCCGTGCTCAAAATCTGCCTCAGGGTGTTGCTGCAAATTTGGGCAAATACTGGAAAGGTCGAGTCTTCTTTCGTTCTCCAGGCTCCTAGTTATAACAGAGTGTCACTCTATGATAGCACTTATTCAACTGAGAGGAATCATATGGTAGCTAGGTTTGCTTTTAGGGAAAAGACCCTGTTAAATAAACAGACCCTCCCTGCATCTGGCAGGCAGAATCCTATGGGGCCACAAGAGCCTGAAAACTGAGCTGGTCTAATGAGTACTGAGAAAGCACCTTGTCTAGTGCTCAACTCTGGTAGCACATTCAAATCATGTGGGGAACTCTAAAAAAGTAAGCTATAAGTTCTACTCCAAACCAATTAAATGACAGTTGGGGTGGTGGTGGTGATATGTACCTCATACTGCTTTCTGCTCTGGCCTTTCACAGTTCCTCACGTGAGTATGCATCATTTTGCCAGAAGTCCTCTGCTGAAAACGCTCCTCTCTCCTCCATCCTTCATTCAGTAAATACTAGGCACTATTCTAAACATTGGAGATACAATGTTGAGCACGAAAAACGGTCTAGATAAGAACCTAGGTCTCCAGACCCTATACTTTATGCCCACTCAATTTTGTCTTTCGCCCTAGTTGCTAATGAAAACTTTGCTGTGTGGTACGACCTCGTTAACTTAAATTACAGGCTGTCCGCTTTGAGGGCTGGATTCTAAGGAAGTCCAGTGGAAATCTTCAATGAAAAGAATCTGTTCTTGGGTGGAAGCCCGACCCATGGAGGAGGAACAGAGGGCTTCCATTCCCGCCTCACACAGGTGAGGGGCAGCTCCTTGCTCCCTTCAAGCCAGATTAGTGGGCGGAGCTGCCTTCAGTATCGCACGGTGGAAAGGAGGAAGGGGACCCCGCCTCCTACGTGCTCGCGGGGGGGCGGGGTCTGGTGGGTTGGGTGTGAGTTAATTGGCTGGGGGGCTGGGCGCAACGGATTGGCTCCTCCCAGCGCTCGCAAGGATCCCGGGTGGAATGACGGGAGGCAGTCCCGGCAGCTCCTAACTCCCAGCGATGGCGTCGCGGTGCCGCGCCCATTCCCCAGCCTCCCGGCTGGTACTCACCGCTACCCCGAGTTCGTTCAGACGGTGAGATTTAGGGCAGGTCCGAGGCAGCGGCGGGACGCTACCTGCGACCGGGACCATGAGGAACGGCCAGACCCGTGGGGCCGGTAACGGGAGCAGTCGCAGCACCTGCTGAGAGGAAAGAGGGAGCGGCGGCGCGGCTGGGGCGCGGCAGAGGCTTGCCCGCGCCTCGGCCATGTCACTGCTCTGCGTGCGCGGTGAGTGCGCGGACTCGGGCGGGGAGGCGGGGTGTCGCGGAGAGGTCCCCGCACCCTTCCAGTGGGCGTCCAGTGACCGTCTCTCCCAAACTTTACATCCCGTCCGTGCTTTGGAGGACGATTATGTTAACAACCATTTATAAACATTTGAAGAGTTCTTTCCTCCCTTGTTTCCCCCCACGCTCCTGCAAGGGACGATTAGCTCTCCATTCCGGTAGCCATGTGACAACGTTGTTGGCTGGCAGGCTCATATCCTATTAAACAGTGACTGGGGTTCTCTAGTGAGAGTGGACGAGTTAGGAGACCGTGGATGGTTGGTGCCTGTGAATGATGGGCAGCCTCCCGTTCTTTTCCTCCTCCTCCTTGCACTGTAACACTACAGAATACTTAGTAGCAGGTTCTTTTATCACACTTTGAACGCGTTAGTGGTACAGCTGTCACATCCCTTCTATTGCTTGTCTTGTCCCCCTGTCATTTCCCTGAGCACTAACTTGTAGTATAGGCTAAGATTATTTTTCTGTTCCACTTGGGAGGATGTGGTGACTGCTTTTGGAGCAGAGCATAAGAGGTATAACTTATTTTTATTTTAGCTTGCATCACAGTAACTCAAGGTGAAGGGCCATTATTGCTCTTCCCCCGAGGACACTTGACCCATATAAGAAGATATTTTAAAGCAAGAGCTTTGGGGTTTAAGATGAGGCATGGTGCACGAACTAAGCTCCATGTGGGTAGAGACTGTTTCTTATTAGTTTTTGTATTCCTAGTGTCTGACGTAGTAGAAGCTTAATGCTGGTTTTGAATGAATGCAAGGACTGTGACTTCAGAGAGATTATCTGATCAGAAAAAGCAGGGTTTGGATTAGCCATTGAATTTGATCTTGGGGAATTCAGGTTACAGCCTATCATATCTGATGTGTCTTGATTGTGAATGAGAGAGCATTTATCAACTAGAGCCTTTTCCTGGTACCTTTTACTGGATAGAGTTCATATTTCTTTTGGCTCTACAGATTAAAAGCATTGTTGTTTGTGATCTCTCCGATAACAGCGTTTCCCCCAGCTGCTGGCAAATGGAACTGCTTTGCTCTGTTCTCTTCCACTGTGTTGTTAAATCTGCATTAACCCAAAATGGATTTGGCCATTTCCGGGGATTATGAGACATACAGTTTTTCTTCTTTCATGGTTGATTTTTCATTAATGAGAATTTTGCTTTGCTTTTAGTAAGACATTTTCTCTCAGCAGCTGGGAATCTATTTATTCCTTTAGATCCCTGCTGCTGAGTAGCAGGATTTGGGAGAGGTTGGGCTTTGCTGTATCTCTTGGACAATTTAATTCTCTGCTGCCATACTATATTACAGAGCTGGTCCTTATGAAAGACTCTTTAGGCAGGAGCACTCTTAAATCAGAAATTCCTATTTAACTGAATTTGAATAACTTAACTACTGGTGTTTTCATTTGTTTTAATAGCAGGCAGGTTTCATTGTCTAGAAATTCTGCTATTTAGCTAACTTCTTTCCCTTTTAATGTTAAGTTAGGCAAGTTCCTTCTTTTTTGAATCTGGAGAAACAGAGATCAGCAGGTCATTTTCTTTTTGAATAGAGATCCGGAAGATTTTAATTACTGTGTTATCAAGCAGGTACCTTGTATGCAGATATTAACATTGAATGGTAAAGTATTCATCTTGGGAAAACTTATAGAAATGAATCAAAATACATCTTTTTATTTCTTTTTTTACTTTTTTTTTTTTTTTTAGACAGAGTCTTGCTCTGTCACCAGGCTGGAGTGCAGTGGTGCAATATTGGCTCACTACAACCTCTGCCACCTGGGTTCAAGCAATTCTTCTGCCTCAGCCTCCCGAGTAGCTGGGACTACAGGCGCATGCAATCACGCCCGGCTAATTTTTTTGTATTTTTAGTAGAGACGTGGTTTCACCGTGTTGGCCAGGATGGTCTCGATCTCTTGACCTCGTGATCCGCCTGCCTCGGCCTCCCAAAGATGTGCCGCCTCGGCACAGGCGTGAGCCACCGTGCCAGGCCTCTTTTTTTACTTTTTTGAGACAGAGCCTCACTCTGTCACCCATGCTGGAGTGCAGTGGCACGATCCCGGCTCACTGCAACCTGTGCCTTTCGGGTTCGAGTGATTCTTATGCCTCAGTCTCTGGAGCAGCTGGAATTACAGGCGTGAGCCACCAGGCCCAGCTAGTTTTTGTAATTTTTGTAGAGACAGGGTTTCACCAAGTTGGCAGGCTGGTCTCAAACTCCTGACCTCAAGTGATCCGCCCATCTCAGGCTCCCAAAGTGCTGGGATTAGAGGCATGAGCCATTGCACCCAGCACAAAATACATCTTTCTAAAATTACATTCATTGCATTATATTTTGGCAGTAGGAATGTTATATTCTGAAAGCAGCCTATGTAGTGATATTTATTACAACTCAATTTCAATTTATCTTGGAGTAGAATGAATTAGAAACTTCCAGTGCAGTCAGAGTTCAAAAGGTAGTTAACTTGATGTAGAAATTGGCAAAGTGGGCCAGGCACGGTGGCTCACGCCTGTAATTCCAGCATTTTGGGAGGCTGAGGCAGGCAGATCACCTGAGGTTGGGAATTCAAGACCAGCTTGATCAACAAGGAGAAACCCCGGCTCTACTAAAAATACAAAATTAGCCAGGCATGGTGGCGCATGCCTGTAATTCTAGCTACTTGAGAGGCTGAGGCAGAATCTTTTGAACCGAGGAGGCAGAGGTTGCAGTGAGCTGAGATCGCACCGTTGTACTCCAGCCTGGGCAACAAGAGCGAAACTCCATCTCAAAAAAAAAAAAAAAAAAGAAATTGGCAAACTGGTATTCATTTAATCATTCCTAAACATTTCATTCAAGAAGTCAGTTTTTTTTGTCTTACTCTTTAATCATGCCTTATTGCCTCCGGGTTTAAGGCTCTCAGTATTCTGACCCCAACCCTCCTTGTGGCCTTCTATTCTTGCCTATCCTTATGCAGACTTTGCTCTAGCACTAGCTTTGTTTATTCATGCCTCTGCTCTGTTCTGCACTTATGCCCCCTGAAATACTTATTCCTTATTTTCTGCTTATCTAAAATTTATTCTTCCTTTCTCAGCTAACAGTCTACTTTTTTTTTGTTGAAAACTTCTTCAAGTCCCCAGTCCACAAGATCTCTTTTTTCTTTAAACCCTCAGAGCACTTGTGGTCTGAGCAGTATCACTAATTTGGAAATGAATCATATGCTACCTGCAACTGATATTGTATTGTGATGCTTATGGTGACCCAGACAAAGGAGGTAACAGCACTGGTCAGATCAGATCTGGAATTCTGTGTTCAGCTGTGGTATTTCCTTTTAAGAGGCATATTGAGAAGGTAGATTATCTTAAGAGGGGAATGATTAGAATAATAAAGTATGTAGGAACCAAATCATTTGAAGAATATGAGAAATTTAGTTCTAGAAGATTTTAGAGGAAGAAGATCATAATAGTACATGAAGAGTGTTTTAAAAACTCTCTTGTAGAAGTTATATCACCTCTTTTTGTCGCTCCAGAGGACAGAACTGGGACAAGTGTGGATCAGCGGTTGAAAATGACAGGAAATTGGATTTTAGCTTAACTTAAAGAACAGTTAACATTGTTAATAACAAATGAAATGGGCTACGTAGATTTTTTGACACTAAACAGAAATTGAATGAGTGGTAAGAATGTTTTAAAGGGGATATTGACCATTGAGTGGGTGATTTGACTTGATTTTTTTTTTTTTTGATCTTTTGAGACTGAGTCTCTCTTTGTTGCCCAGGCTGGAGTGCAGTGATGCAATCTCGGTTCATTGCAACCTCTGTCTCCTGGGTTCAAGAAATTCTTATGCCTTAGCCTCCCGAGTATCTGGGACTACAGGCACGTACCACCATGCCTGGCTAGACTTGAATTTTTAAGAAACCACTCTTCTGTAGAAATCACTTAGTCTTTCTTCAAATATTTCCTTAAGTATAAAGGAATATAAGTCTTTGGCTAGGCACGGTGGCTCATGCCTGTAATCCCAGCACTTTGGGAGGCCTAGGTGGGTGGATCACCTGAGGTCGGGAGCTTGAGACCAGCCTGACCAACACGGAGAAACCCCATCTCTACTAAAAATACAAAATTAGCCGGGTGTGGTGGTGCATGCCTATAATCCCAGCTACTCGGGGGGCTGAGGCAGGAGAATCACTTGAACCCATGAGGTGGAGGTTGTGGTGAGCCAAGATTGCACAACTGCACTCCAGCCTGGGCAACAAGAGTGAAACTCTGTCTAAAAAAAAAAAAGAAATAAATATAAATCTTTAGTATGTTTTGACACAGCTTTGCTTATAATACCAATACGTTTTTTTGGGCTTCCATAGGGACCAGTACCACGTGAACAACTCCAGTAAGGTAAATCCAGGATTTTGTTTGATTTTCATTGTCTTGGTATTCATGACCAAGTTTCTCCAAGCAAATTATAAACATTTTTAGAACTGAAACTTTCCATAATATTTCTTTGTAATTTCCACAGTGTTGATAACACTGCTTAGTTAGATAATTTAACTATGAATTTTTGCCCCCTAAAATTAACATATGCAGGCCAGGCATGGTGGCTCTCACCTTTGGAAGGCTGAGATGGGTGGATCACTTGAGGCCAGGAGTTCGAGACCAGCCTGACCAACATGGGAAACCCTATCACTATCTCTACTAAAAATACAAAAATTAGCCGGGTGTCATGGTACACACCTGTAATCATAGCTACTTGGGAGGGTGAGACATGAGAATTGCTTGAACTCAGGAGACAGAGGTTGCAGTGAGCCGAGATCACACCACTGCACTCCAGCCTGGGTGACAAAGCGAGACCTTGCCTCAAAAAAAAAAAAAATTTATATGTCTATATATATAGAGTGATACATTGGTAATTATAAAAAATTAAGAAAATGCAGAAAAGTACAAAAACATAAAATAAAAATTTTCATGGACCTACGTTCTGCCAATACTATTGCTAACTTAAAAAAAATTTTTTTTAAAAAGATAGGCTCAGAGAGAGATCCAAGATGGCCAATTAGCAACAGGTCAGGATTGTAGCTCCTAGTGAAAGCGCAGAGAGCAGGTGGATGCCGCAATTTCAGACAAATTTCTGTTGCCCACAAACTGGGAGCTACCCAGCGGAGGAACCACATGGGTCGCCAGTGCAACTCTTTTGGCCAGCGTGGCTGTTTTGCCGACGCCCCAGCGTGGTGCGGCGCTTCTCAGTGCGGAGTATATGGGACTGCATGCCCTTTGAGTTGGGCTCTGCTGGTCCCATCCCCACAAGGAGAACAGCAATTGGAAGCGCTGAGGACTGAGAGTTTCACAGTAAGCACAGCTGAACCCAGGAAGGCCTAGCTCTGTGGGGAGAGGGCATCCCCCGAAGGAAAACTAAGAAATAGAAAAAACTTTATCACCAACAAGCCGGACGTCCACTCAGACCCAATCTGAAAGTCGGCAATTACAAAGCCGACAGGTGGATAAAGCCACAAAAATGGGAAGAAACCAGTGCAAAAAGGCTGAGAACACCCAAAATCAGAATTCCTCTCCTCCTACAGGGGATCGCAGCTCCTCATCAGCAAGAGAACAAGGCCTGACGGAGAATGAGTGCGACGAACTGACAGAATCAGGCTTCAGAAGGTGGATAATAAGAAACTTCTGTGAGCTAAAAGAACATGTACTAACCCAATGCAAAGAAACTAAGAATCGGAAGAGATCCAAGATGGCCGATTAACAACAGCTCAGGATTTTAGCTCCCAGTGAAAGCACAGAGAACGAGTGGACGCCGCAATTTCAGACGAATTTCTGTGGAACACAAACTGGGAAATTCCCGGCGGAGGAGCCACACGGGTCGCCAGCGCGACTCTTTTGGCCGGCGCAGCTGCTTTGCCTGTGCCCCGGCGCGGCGCAGTGCAGCGCAGCGCTTCTCAGTGCGGAGTATATGCGACTGGGTGCCCCCTAAGTCGGGCTCAGCTGGTCTTATCCCCACAAGGAGAACAGCAATTGGAAGCGCTGAGGACTGAGTGTTTCACAGTAAGCACAGCTGAACCCGGGAAGGCCTAGCTCTGGCATCTGCCAAAGGAAAATTAAGAAACAGAAAAAACTTCATCACCAACAAGCCGGACGTCCACTCAGACCCAATCTGAAAGTCGGCAATTACAAAGACGACAGGTGGATAAATCCACAAAAATGGGAAGAAACCAGTGCAAAAAGGCTGA
>CAUYLG010020395.1:0-33090 GCA_963573385.1 Cacajao melanocephalus
CCTATGAGTGAGAACATGTGGTGTTTGGTTTTCTGTTCTCGAGATTTCTATTTCTTGATCTGTGTCATGGCTGCTATTCCATTTTAATTATGACTATGTGGGAATTATAATTATTTTGAGTATTGGTATGAGGTAAGTATAAATATAAAACAGCTCCACATGCTTGCTGATGCCCTTTCTTATCTGCAGATGTGTTGGAGTTTGGGCGCATGAGCTTTAGAGAGAGAGAAATGTATAATGTGGTACTTAGGGCTTCAAGGCAGGCTGGAGTGGAAGCAGAGGAGCCTCCTCCCTCCAGGGCCCTCCCTCTCCTTCGCCTCTGCCTTCCAGCCCTCCAGAGCCAAAGCTGACCCACCTGTGTGCCTCTCATCTGCCTCACTGACTCACCCTCCTCCTACCCTGTCTCTGAGTTGTTAGTTGAGATTTCTAACTCATCACGCATGTTGGCTCAGCTTGCATCCCATCCCCTCATCTCCTCAGCCACCCAGAAGCTGAGGTCAGACACCTGGAGCTTTGGGTTTCAAATCCAGCCCAGCTCCTGACTTTTTGGCTTCCCCAGTCCCTACAAACCTCTTTCAAGCCTCTCTAATGAGCATTGCCAGCAAGAGAACATGTCTATCCAGCACCACGGACAGAGGCACGCTGTCAGTTCCCACGAATTAGAAGTTCCTGCCTAGCAATCTTGTCAAGGCGGTGGTGTTGCAGAGGGAAAGGGAAGCTGAGAAAGAGAAAAGTCAATAAAGGAAACTGACAGGCAGGACACAGAAAACGCAGCCCCCAGCTCTGGCTGTACTGAGCCTTGGGGTTCCTACAAATGGGAAGTAGCTTCTTGATGCTGTTGGCTTCTTTCAGACAGGCGGCAAATGGGGGGAGGTGATCACTTCCTGTGCTTAATTGTGCTGGCCTAACTCTTGTCAGATTATCACCATGATGGGTGCTGGCAACAGGCTCACAGATTGCAAAACCTCAGGCATGGGGGGCACGTGGGGATGTGGGTGTCGTGGTCAGGGTTGGGAGGAGAGCCAGCTGGGGACCTGGGGGAGAGGGCACTGAGACCATGCTGTGGTCACACTCCGGGGATAAAGACGGTGGAAGGAGAGAGCTGCCTCCTTGCTGGAATGGGAATGAGGTGAAATGGGCCCTGGGCCCTGGAAGGGGAGGGGTCCAGCTCATGGCAAGAGTGTCTGGTGGGAGCCAAGGCTTCATTTGTCTGACTTTAATGAATAAATGGCATCCCCAGCCATTGTTTGTCTACTTTTGAATCCTGACAAACAGTCTGTGGCATCTGATGGAGAGGGTTATTAGCTGCATGGAGACAGATAGCTAGGGATGGAGAGGATTGGTTCTTTATTACAGCAGACCCATAAGTGACAGCACTCCTTCTCCCAGCCTCCATGCCAATGTCAATACACTTCTCAAGCCTTCAGTGACCCAGTGAAGCCAGTGCAAGAGGAAGGAACAAGGGCCTGTGAGTAGGAAGGAGAGGTAGGGTCAGTGGAGTTGGGACAGGGGGCAGATTTCCAAGGGTAAGTTCTTTGGGAATAAAGACATTGCCTTATTCTTCTTTAGTATTCTCCTAAGTCCCTGTACAGTGCTGTTTATTCAACAGGCATTCAAGAAACATGAGTGATGAAGGAGGCAGGTAGAGAGGTCTGGATTAGAAATGAGAATAGGAGCAGATTTAATTGGGCTGGCTGTGAGGTGGGGTAGGGAAGAAATGGTAGGGAAGAGAGAGGAAGAGAATTGGGGGACACAAAGGGAGAAGGGAAGATTGCATATAGAAAATGCTCCTGAATCAGCATGCTGTGTTTCAGGCATTCACTACACTTCCCCACATTATTGTGCAAATGGCTTCATGAAAACCAAACTAGTCTTCCCACTGTCCCCTTCTGAGAGGTCCCAGATTCTTACTCCTGGTTCCTCTGTCTTGTGGCTGTAGGTCATAGCTTCCTCCCTTCAGATTACCCCTGAGATGATGGGGAGGTTCTCACCTTCATTCATTCTCCGAAACTTGTCCTTGGCCATGTAGCCCAGCACCAGACAGCATCCTCTCTTCTGGAGGCCCAGCTCTGGAAGAAAACACAGGTGGGTAAGTTGGGAATGGGAACAGCTCAGGCATTATGGGAGGCAGCCCCTCTGCAGGGGATTGTGGAGCTTCTTGCTCTTATGAACAGAGATACATTTTGTTTAGCCAACATTTATATGGAGCTTATTATGTTCCAGGCATAATTTTAAGCCCGTAATCCTTCATTTTGATTCTCATAATGACCCTGCGAAGGATATTTTCCCCATTTTCTATTATCCCCATTTACAAATGTATTAAGTTAGTGGCATTGGATGAAAGAGCTAGCAGGTGGTGAAGCCAGAGCTTTGAACCTAGACAGTCTGGCTCTGGAGTCCATGCTCATAACCATAACTCTGGGTTATTGAGGCCCTTTGTATCTCAGGCTTGGGGACTATGCTCAGATCAACTTGGGACCATGGCCAGACCTGCCAGGGAAATGCAGAATTTATCCAGTGGTGTCTAGGATGGAACAGTGCAACCAGACACAGTGGGCAACTCAGGAGGATGAAGACGTGATTGTGTGAGTTTAGAACAGTGGGGTGATACAGAGCTTAAGATATAAGCAGAAGAACTCTCTCCACCTTTTGGAGAGGGTGCATTTCTGGTGCTAGGGATTCCTGTACCTTTCTATATCAAGGCTCAATTTAGCACCATCATCAAGCACTTATGAAGTGTGGACTTAGAGCACAGGGGTTGAGGTAGGTGAGAGACACAGACTCCACAGGGCTTTGACCCAATTGGAAAAACAAGATGGAATAACAACTCCAGGTAGCACATGCAAGAGACAACTTTTTTTTTTTTTCACAGCATTTTGTAAATCAGTGCCCATTGTGTGTGAGCATAACTTGGAGTCCATTTGCCTCATAAGAAGGCAAGCTTTCCTTTGTGGTATTCGTGCTTTAATCTGATTCATCTTAAGCACTTCATTGGTTCTGAAACAATGCCACACTAAACTTTTTGACCCCCTGTACCCCCAAACAACCCCCTGAGGTGGGCAGAAGGGCCACTGCAACTGACATTATGCAGATGGAAAAATTGAGGTTCAACCACGTTAAATGACTTCCCATGATTGTTTTAGACCCCCACCCCACCTTATTGCATAGAAGTCATACAAATGTGACAGCTGCCATAAATCTGGTAAATAGGTAAGGAGTTCAATTTCTGGAAGACGGAATGTGACTGCAGCTCCTCCCAGCCCTTGCCAGGATTTCTGGGCTCCTGGCTGCTCCTTCCCTTGGTTCCTCAGAGAAAGAGAATCCCACTGAATGAGGCTCACAGCACCTTCTCCACAACACTGAGTGTCTCTCTGAACCCAGCCAGTCAGTGCCCAGGCTTGAGAGGATAGACAGAGCGGGTCATTCCTCTTTCTCCCTCTCTATCCACCATCTGCAGCCCAGGTCCACCTGCCAAGCATAGCAAGATGAAAGGGAGCACAGGGCCCGCGAGACACAGATAAGTCAAGCTCAGGGGCTCTCGCCCTGGAGAAAAACAAGGCATGGCAGGCAGTGGCAGAATGCCATGGCCCAGGGAGGTCGTTGGCTTTGATCTCCTGATTCTTTAAAGGGGTTTATTGACTATCAGTAAAGAGCAGAGAAGCAGATCTGAGGGCGCCATTTCCAAAGGCACTCACTTCTCTTCCTTCCCCTCCACACTGGCGTCTGAAGGCTTAGCCAAACCACCCTCACTTCAAACGGCCTTACATCTCAGGCACCCAAATTGACGATGTTAAGTTCCCTCATTCAAGGCCTTGGCCCTTTCTTCAGGGGCTCCTGCTCTGTCGAGGGCCTCGTGGATCAAAGCCCCTTTGATGTTTACTTACTATATTTGTGAATTCTTTCTAACAACCACCTTCAAGAGGCAGGAATGCAGCCTGCTAGGAGGGGGCCAGCGGAAGTACAAGCTGCGAGGAGGTGCTGAGCTCTCTGGAATAATAGCCTCTCGAGGAAGACTGTATTGAAACCTCAACACGCTGACGACAGGCAGAGTTAACCAGCCCATGACAATTGCAAATGCATTGTTCACCATCAGAATGATACAATTGCTGATGATTCCTATTATATTTGCCATTGACTTCTTTTGCCCATCTAAAGCACATCAGCAGTGGCTTCTAATGAGAAAGGGAGTTTGGGCTCCTGGACTGAGCCGAAACGCAATCCAGGAGCCTGGGAGGGAGCCAGGGGAACACTGAGTAGGGAGGGCAGAAGATGCTGGATGGATTTAGGCCAGTGTTCCAGCTGGTCTTCTGGACGGTCACTGAACGCTCAGGCAAATGGAAAGGCGAACAATTCTCCTACAGATTTAGAGTGTGAACAATCTGTTGAATCTGGATTATCTTAGTTGGGTACCGAACTCAACTCAACCAACTCAACCTCTCCTATGCCATATACTAGCACAGCCCCCAGGGTGATGGTTTGAGGAGAGGCTGTGTGGCATGCGATTATGATATAATAACGAGGAGCCTCACTGACCATGTTTGATTTTTGCAAATGAGCAGGAAAAGAAGTTTTAAAAGACCTGATTAATAGAAGAAATTGAGAATGAGGCAATTTCTCAATGTATTTGGCTCATTTAATTTGACGTGTGTGGGTTAGTCTTAATTATTTAGGTGGCTACATTACAAGGCGCTAATAAGTACACTGCAGAAATTTATTAAGTGTGAGGGCTCTCTGAGTGAGCCTTTGCAGATAAGTGGGGAGGAGCTACTGGGATCTCTGCAAGAATGAGCGGGTTGGAGGATGAGTGAAGTGAGAATTAGCTAGCTGTCCACATACGAAAATTTGGGATGTTCTTTGGAGAGATTTGCAGAGCTAAATTAGAGGTCCTTGGGTCCACATGACGAAGCATGCCAGCAGGGAGTGAAGTGGGGGAAGGGAGGAGAAAGGCTGGAAACCCAAGTGGGGAGGTGAATATTGACCGAGATGCTGACCATAGAGAGAACCAGGAGGAAGCAGAAGGCAATCGCTTTGGCTTGGGAGACTCCACCAAGCCAGACTGATTAGGTTATTAGGAGAGAGATGATAGCATATGACAGAAAGAACAGGAATTTCTCTCCTTGGGAGGTAGACCAGCTACCACCAGACTGTCACCTTCCTTGTCCCATAGCACAGAGATGAATGGCAGAGTCAGACCACAGACACCCATTTTGGAACAACAAGATGATGGAGTCTTCTCCAAATAGGCTTTGGAGGTGCTGTCTTTGGCTTTATCAGTAGCAGAACCAACCAGATACTCTAAAGGTGGCCGTGGAAAAATAATTACCATGAAAGGAGTTAGTCCTGGTTTCATAGCAAAGAAGTCCAGGGTCACCTGCAGATGGGGTGGAGGAGGGCACTGTCCCGGAACAAGGAAGGTTTAGGAATGATGCCTATGCAAGGAAAAATGGATTGGAGCAGGGTATGTTTTTTGGGAGAAGAGAAGGTTGCACCCTTGGGAACTCCTGGGCTCTGGACTCTGAACAACGGAAGTGTCAGGACTGTGCCTTCTCCTGCTCTGAGCCCGTATGACCAAGCACAGTGCCTGACACATGATAAGGGCTCAGGAAAAGTCTTCTGACTTAATGAAAGACTTGGATAAAAATATGGGGCAGTGAAGGATTCCCTCTGACTCAGGTCAGGAGGAAAATAAGCGGGCTTCACTGTAGCACAATGGGTTTAGGTTAGCAGAGGATGGTTGTAGAGTGAATGAAACTTGTAACTCATTGAAATAGAAGGCTAGAGAATGTAGTGGGATTTCCTCCTGGGAGAAATAAAAGGGATGGCTTTATAAATGGGATGGGTTTTCTTCCGTTTCAGAGGATGCAGATGCAATGTTTTCTAGCCTTGGCATTCCTTCATTCTTACTAGTAACGTAGTGATACAGTGGTATTATTTCACATTTGTGGGATACTTATTTTTTAATGATGCTGTCATATTCCCTCTCTCATTAGATGCTCACAGTAAGTAGCTCTGTGACATAGGCAAGTCAGAAATTATTTCCTCCATTTTGGCTTCAGAAACCAAGGCTCAGAAGCAAAGTGACAAGTCACAGCCAACACACTAGCTGGCAATAGTGCCCACGCTGGAACCCAGGGCTGATTTCTGGCTTGGCTCTTAGGACAAAGTATGGGGTTGCAGGGCTGCAGATGCTGCAAACCAAGACAGACCAGAGACTAGAGCAGAGATCAGTGATGTGGGATGGGATGGTGCTATGGGTCGAATTGTGTTCCCCTCCCACACCAAATTCGTACACTGAAGTTCTAATCCTGGTCCCTCAGGGTATGACCTTATTTGGAGATAAGAACTTTGCAGAGGTGATCATGTTATAATGAAGTCATTAGGCTGGACGTTTATCCAATATGTCTGGTGTCCTTATGAAGAGGGGAATCTTGGGAAAGACAAACATATAGGGAGAAGCCGTATAAACCTGAAGACAGACATCTACAAGCCAAAGAGGGTGCCTGGGACTGATCCTTCCCTCCCAAGTCTGCTGACTTTGGACCTCTAGCCTCCAGAACTGTGGGACGATATTTTTCTGTTGTTTAAGGTAGTGCTTTATAACAGCGGCCCTAGCAAATGAATACACATAGGACAGGGAGAAGTGGGTCTTCTCTGAGGCCTGGCCATTTCCACTGGCCATGGTTCTCTGGAACCCACCCCCCCGGGCACAGAGCTGCCTGCAGGGAGGAGCATCATACCCTCCTAAGGAGACCCCAGGTGACTGGGGAGTGGCTACTGGGGTGGCTAAGATATGATGGGGGTGGCGGCCACAAGAGACAGTGGGAAAGAGGGAAGGTAGGGAGAGAAGGCTGGTCACATGTCTGCATGCCCAGCACCCAGTGGCAAGCTGGAATGCTGTTAGCATTCCTGCTTCCAGGGTGAGGGCCGTGTTGGCCAGGATAGCACTTGCTAGTTGCCCAGTTGCTCTATTCAGACACGAATGTGCCCTCAAGTAACTGCAGATAGAGCTGTTGACAATGGACAGGTACCGGCCTCTACTACCTCACCATTTCTGAGGCCATCAAGTGCACCTGGATGGCTGCTTGTAGGAGGCCTTCCTGTCCGGTCCTCAACTTGCCCAGTCACAACAGTTCAGGTGTGCTTGCTGAAGACTAACCTCTTCCTACCTGCAGCTAGAAGTGGACTCAAGCACGTCCCTGGAAGCCTATCAAACAAGAAACAGAATATTACTGGCAGGCAGTTTGGTGTGGCAGTAGCAGAAGAAAAAAGATAAGGCAGGAGATGTAGCTAGGGACCAGATCCTGGAGCAACCCTGAGCCTCACCCAGGAGTCTGGGCTCTCTCTGAAAGGAGGTGGCAAGCCACGCAGAATGCTAGGCAGGCGAAAGACAGGCTAGATGTACATTTCATAAAGATCCCTTCAGCACTGGTGCAGATGATGGATGGGAGGAGGTGAGCTCAGAGAAGGGAGGCCAGCTGGGAGACCGCTGCAACACTCCAGGTGGGAGATGGTGGGCTTGCATCTGCGGCTTCTTCCTGCTCTCTGAAGACGACCGGAGATCAGAAAGCAAGGGAAGGACCCTGTTTTATCCTGACATTTATCTCTGCCACCTTGACATCGAGAGCAGGGGAGGGGCTGAGAAAACAGCTCCCATTCACCAGACAGTGCTTGAGACCATCTGGAGGAGACACCAGCTTGACCTGGTTGGAGTCACAGGGAGGCCATGTAGGGCAAGGGAGGCTTCAGAACTAACAGAGCTGGCAGGAGCTGTGCTCCAGCACTTACCGGTGAGCAACTCTCAGGCTTCTCTGAGTTTTAGTTTCCTCATTTATAAAATGTAGATTCTAGTAGTAAGACCCTCCACACATGATTCATATGAAAAGCAAATGAGCTGACACATGGGCAAAAGTGCCCAGAATAAAGTGCCTAATAAGGGTAAGTTCAATGAATAGAAACAAAATACCAAAGTGTGGTTTCGAGATCATCAAATTCTACCCCCTCCTTTTTTTTATTTTTCAGATATGAAGGTGGAGATGCACAGAGGTGGAGTGAGTTCTCCAGGGTGATATAATGAACTATTAGGTAGCATACTTCCCAGGTTAGCATGTAGCCACCAGTAACATGGACTGGAAATGTGAGGCCGGTCAGGAAGACCAGCCAGGTGGCTGTTGTGGAAGAGGCCAAGGGACCAGAGGGCTTGTGAATGGAGAGGAAATGATGTATCAGAGACATTCCAGGAAGAGACAGTGGTGCAAAGTGACAGAGTGGGTCAAGCAGAGGAAGAGGGCAAGGATGAACCCCGTGACTTTTGTTGGACATATTGGACAAAGAGTGATGGCTGTGTCAGAGTGGGGTGATGACAAAGGAAGCTCATTAAGTCACAGGTGATAATGGTAAATTTCTGGACTTCCTGTGTTCGAGGTGACAAGGTTCTAAAGTAAAAAGGTCTTGGATGATCATGTGAGAAGGAGTTCCAGGCTGAAGAAATATTTTTAACCAGCTGCATTGACCTCAGAGGGCAAACATTTTCTTGGGGAAACAGCAGTTGGATCCTATGGGTAGACTCTGCTACAAGTATTAACACTATGCCTCTGCAACCAGGACATATTAATAAATGTGACTGGTACAAAGTCCAATGCACAGATACTCATAGAGAGGCCACTAAGTGCTAGGCACTATGTGCAAGAGAAAAAAACAGTAGGCCAACTTCCTAGCCCAAAGATATCATAATCCCATTGGCTATACAAGGCACATACTTATGAAAAGGTAACTAAAAGTCAGAGACAGGTAATAGTTCAGTAAAGAAAGTCTTGAGGCAGCATGCAGTCATTTCTGCATGTGTGGCAATTCTTATTGCAGGAGTCCCAAGGAGGAAAAGAGAGCTGCTGGCTGTGGGATGGTGAGGGAGGCCCTTGCAAAAGGCCTTGAAGGCTGGAGAAAATTGTCCCTAGTTTCATCTTTGTTGGGTGTCTGTACCAATGGTCTCTCTCATCAGTTACTGTCTATCAATAGTCACCAGTAGCCATTCTGCCCAGTGATGTCATGCTGATTGCAGAATGCTGGGGTCTCCTATTTGGAAAGTTTTCACCTTGATTCTGCTAAATTTCTTTCTGCGTTGGTCCTGCCTACTCCTATTTTCAGCATAATTACTCATATCCCAGGCGATAATGATGTCCATAAATCATACAAAGATCACAATTGTCTGATCAACTTCTATCATAAAGCGGCCTGAAGAGTGGAGTAGCAAAGGTATATTAATCCTGACTAGTGCCTGGCCCTGGCCCTCTAGGACAAGTGATAAATGTTTAATAGCCCAATAATACCTGTTTTATAATTTTTGGATCTCATTGCTTTCTAATTCTAAGTTTATTAAATAACTATAAAGTTTACATTGTTGTAAAGACATAATTGCTATTTCATTGCTTATTTAATAAGAGTTAATTATGCTAGAACTAAGTTTTTCCCCATTCATATTAAGTATCAATTAGTTATTTTAAATTATTGATTTGTATTTAATTAACTATGCTATTACATACCAATTAAATTCTTATAAGAGAAATCTGAAACAGCTGTGGTCTTAAATTAAATTTTTGAAACAATGAATTCCGTAATATTTTATGTCAAGTTTTTTGTCAGTTAGGAAGAGTTGACAATCATTTGTGATAATCCCAAAAAGTTTTTGTGACCCTCCAGCCCATCTCACTAGCTCCTACAGGCAGCAATGCCCCTCACACACCTGCTGATCACCTGTCCATCAGTACCTTACAGCTTAGTAAGCAATGGTGGTACCTAACACTGGGGTAACCCTTTGCCAGCCCTGCCTCCTTCAGCCTGCTCCAGTCATGCCATTATTTGGCTGGCATAGCTCTATCCCCTATGCAGCTAAGGCAGGCATTATCAGTAACTCCTTGCCACCAGCTGTGGGGTCTAGAATGATCTGTGCTGCTGTGTCTCAGCTCCCGTGTGCCTGCAGGAAATCTACATGACCACGTGGCCGTCTATCCTGTGGCTTCTCCAAATCTCTGCTCACTGGCTTAGGTCTGTACATCTCAGGTGAGAAAAAAGACGGCAAACAGTTGCTGAGCTACAATGGGAATTTAACTCATCTCGTTTCACCCTCACAACATCCTTATGAGCACAGGTGTTATTCTCCTTTTTGTTATTTAGAGAAAAACTGACATTTTCGAGGGGTGAGGAGTTTGTCCTGAGTCCCGCAGCTGGGAGTGCCGAGGCTTGCCGTACACCTGTCCCCGTGTTGGTGCTTGTTGGTGCACTGTAGCATGCTCTGTCTCCATTCTCTGTGAGATTCAACTCCTCACAGTTCTGAGTCTCAGTCCTTTGGGCTGGCTTTTCCACACCTTGCCTAGCTCTTGTCATCTTTTTCTCCTTGGAGGGCTGGGTTCCTCCTCTACCCTCAGACACTGACTGCGATCTTTCTCTCAACTGATGAACTGCCTGGATTTCTGACACAGCCACTAGGTTTCTCTGGGGGTACTTGGCCATCAACATGGAACCCAAAGTTGGCAGAGCTCACCCCGCTCCTCTGTACACTGAAACTGGGACAATGGCTACTCCCTTTTGGGGCTGCATGCAGCCCAGCCTTGCCCCTCTCCCTTGGCCAGTGTCACCCAGGGTCTGCCCACCTGGGACGAGTTCACGGAGTTGACCATCACAATTAACATTGCCATGTCCTGATTGCTTACGCTTTATCAGTCTCTGGGCTAAGCACTTTGCATGCCTTACCTTCTTTATTCCTCATCAAAACTCTATAGGGTAAGCGCTGCTATTATTCCTATTTGATAGCAGGGAACCGAGGATCCAAAAGGTTACATAACTTCCCCAAGGGTATACAGCTAGTAAGTGCTGACGTTAGTAAAACTAATCATGAATGAGATTCTTTGGACTTCCAGTATAATCCCTTTGTGAGAAGGGTGGGGGGGGATGTTAAATAATGTTGGTTGAAGAATTTTATGGAAAACAGTTTTGTCCCATGTACAAGATGCCTCAGCCCATCTCTGATTTAGGGTGTCTATGCCCATTGAATTACTTGCTCGGTGCGAGAACAGAGAAACACAGAGTCATGAAGGCCATTCCAGTCCCCCAGCCTGGCTTCCACTCACTCTGTGAGGAACAGGGGCTGCCAAAGGCCATATGCCTGAGGGCTGTTAGACTTTTCCTAAGAGAAAGTTGAAGTCGTGACTACTGTTTGAATGGGCCAGATGCTTGACAGCTGTGTGTCCTATCCCTAGGGAGGCTCAGCCTGGTCCATTCAGTCTGTCATGGCTGGGAGGCCAGGCAGGAAAAGGCATCTCTTTTTTCCTTGTTTCTAGAAGGATCAAGAGTCCCCAAAATACTAAGACTGAAGGCAATAAGGAGGCAGGTAAAATCCCAGCCTGCCTCCGAGTATCCCTTTCCCCAGCCCCTACAGTTCTCTTGAGGCCAAAATCTTTGCAAAGCCAGAGGCCCAATAAGAGGTTATGCATACAAGATTGATTTGTGTAATTAGTCTTTGCACAGATTACTGAATGTATGGCTTTGCTGTACAGGTGAGGCTCTGGGAAGTTGAGCCATTTTCCTAAGGTCATACAACCGGGAAATGGAGGACCCAGGCTTGGAACTCAGGCCCATTTGGTGCCAGAGCCCAGGCCTGCTGTGCCCTTCCTCCAGGATGCAGTCCCAGTGTCGTGTACACAGCCCAGCTGACCAGCAGAGACCCCAGTGGAAAGAGGGGACCCCCTCCCAGTAGGTGCTGTGATCAAGTCATGGGAATCACTGCTAGGCGGTCAGGAGTACTGAGAAGCCCTTATGGGAGCGAGGCCCCTGGAGAGCCCATTTCTCGGGGGCTGGAGAGGCAGGGAGGTGGGGTGAGGTAGGGAAGCATGGAGAATGCCTGCCTGCTCAGGGTGTGTGGGCAGCAGGGCGGGGCTGCTATTTAGTGATGTGCTTACAAACGTTCTTGTCACCTATTTATGGCCCACATAAAAGTTGGAACACTGAGGATTAACTGAGAGAGTCCCATAGGGCCACATGCTGACTTTAAAAAATTGATTGCTGGAGTCAGGCAGGAATGTCCAGCCCTTTCCCTCAAGCCCCGTACATCCTGCTGATTGAATAGGGGTGGGAGGAGATGTCTGCTCTCACCTGGAACAAGGGAAGAGGGCAGAGAGAAGGCCAAAATCTCCTGCGGTGGGGACTGGGGGTTCTTGGGGTGGAGGGGGCGGGCTAAGGTCCAGTGGGCTGGGAATGCCCCTCCACTTTCTGGGTGGAAAAGCAGCACAGGAGGGAGGCCAGGGGACAGCATGTCCTTGCCCCCAGCCAAGACACAGTCACAGCTGCCTGGTTCACAGTCCAGTGGGCATGCCTTGCCTCGAAGGGTGGGTCCTGTTAGTCCAGGAATGCTGCGCACCTTCACTGGTGTGGAAGGAGGGAGGGCTCTCTGGCTCTCCCTGCTGTCTCTCCTCCCTTACACGTTTCTGGAGCGAGGACTGTCCTCCAGGGCATTGGGAGCTGAGGCTGATGAGGAGCAGAAGACCAGGAACTGGTGAGATCTCCTTCCCCTCAGCAGAGTTAAGCCCAGACAGCTGCCTGCTTCCCCGACCCACCCCAGCCCACACAGCAAGGAGGGAAAGTAGGCGGTGGGTTTAGGAGAGGACCCAGCAGAAAAGGCAGGGAACCCCGCTGTCCTCCCATTACTGAAATCCTCCTTAAGCCTCACACACCCCATTACGACGCTGTATCTTATAATTAAATCGAATCTGCCAGTTACCTCTCAGCAAGGCAGCAATTCAAGCTCATTGGAGGCTTTCTTTGTTTATTTTCATTTATTTATTTATTTATTTAGTAATTATTTATCTAGCTACCCAGACAGCTGGATGGAGGCCCTAGCCTACTGTTTCTTTTGTCTTCAAAAACAAGAAATCTCAAATCTAGTCTCTGTCACTTTCGGTGGAGAGAGGAGAGGAATACAGGGACCACAGGTGACAGCAGATCCCCCCTCTTGCTGGGGGGATATCTCTGGGACAGGGTTAAGGTCAAGATTGCAGGGGAAGCTTTGTCTGCTTGGCCTGGGTCCTGCTCCTGATTCTACCCATTCTGTTCTTGTCAAAGATACTTTATGGAAGGTCCACACATTCCAGAAAGCTCCATGGAAGCCCTTTACAGGCCCCAGACAAGGAGCCTCATTCTGAGGGATTAGAACGTGGATCACAGAATGTGGAAACCAGCTTAACTGAGTATTATCGGCAACTAACACACCTGCAGAGCTTTGCAGTTGAAGAAGCAAATACGTGTTCTTCTTTAACCCTCCACGTTCATGGAGGACATTGAGGATCAGAGAGGTTCCACAATCTCTCTTGCTCAAAATCACCCCGCTGCTAATGGCAGAGCTGGGATTTGACCACAACGCTTGGGGTAAAACCAAACTCCCCCACCTCCCTCAGAGCCCCAGATCCAAGCTGGTAGCCCAGCAACAAAAATCAAAGCTCCTTTCTTCTCTTTAATGATAACCTTTCAGCAGTGAGGGGGCAAAGGAGAGCATGATGGCTTTGAGTACGGAATCAACCTCAAACAGATCCAGGGGAGCGATTCTGAGCCACCAACCATCACTCAATAAGAACATGAAAGTTTATTTATCACGAGGCCAGCCCAGTGGGAGTCTGATTGCTAACAGGCACGCCACGGACTGCACAGACACTGCACATCAATAGCTGAGCCCCAGAGAGGTGACCCCATTTGGGGTTATCCAACCTAGCAGCCCCATCAGAACAAAGGACAAGGGTGGGTGGGATAGTGTGTGCTTACATGTGTGCATGCATTCGGAGAATGGGAAGGAATTCCAGGAGATGGCTCCTTAGACAGAAATCTCCCTTGAAGAGAAACTGCTGTTTCTGCACCACTTTCACCCTTGCCTACCTACTCCTGCCAACCCATTCATTTGGTTATTCATGAGCTGCTTAATACTTCTTGGAATAGAAATGAGTGGTGTCAGAAAATACCTGGGTCCACGCTGGCAATTCCTGGGTCTATTCAGGAACAATCATGCTTACGAGGTTTTCAGTGCACATGGGAGGTGGGGATCAGTGTGCCTCTGGGACCTGTTTACCCACATGAACCACTGGGGTTCTTGGCTCAGCCTCTGTCAGTCTAAGGAGGGTGGTCATGGCAATGCGGAGGAGTCTGGTGGCCCAGGGCCTGAACTGCAGGAGAATTTATACTTCCTGTTCATCTGGAGAAAGTTCCCTGGCCAGAGGACATAGTGAGGGAGCCTGGTTTAAGAGAAAGAGGGCTCTTCAAGGTGAGAAGCCCAGGGAGTAGGAAGTTCTATGCTATCCTGGCTTAAAGCTTTGGACAGTAGGGGCACGTTCTCTCCTGGCTCCTGAGGCCAAGAGATGCCAGCCTAGGAAGGTTGGACCATTGACCCCACAGCCCTGGGGCCTTCTCACACAGTAGTGTGGACGTCCCAACCGCCTCTTGGCTCTTGATCAGAGACGCCCAACTTCAGTTTCCTCAGTGTGTACAATACAGGGGTCTTGGGCTGCAGTGAGGACTGGAGATAATGTATGTAAAATACTGGGAGATAAGGGTAAAGAAAGGTGTGTTCCTAAGCCCTGTCTAAATGTATAGAACCAAGGCTGGACACAATTGTAAGTCACTATAAATGGTACTTAGTTGTAAAAATAACATATTATTAGAAAGTACAGGGGTATGCCAAAAGTCAGGAAAATAATAAAATACTCTAAGATTAGCCTGAGGATTCCAGTTCTGTAGCTTGAATAGAGACTGCTATGCTGTTAGCATTAATACCCCACAGCAGCTCAGGGGAACAGCTGTGCTCAGCTCTCAGGGAAAGGGGCTGCCTGGCGGCCGTCCTACTGGGGCCGCTGTTCCTTCTATCAGGGATTCTCACACCCCTCTCACGCGTCACATTACATTCAAAGTTCAAGAGCCCCCAAGAAACTCCCTCTGTGTGTGGCCTTCTCTATCCCTACCCTTGTAGATGGGCACCCCTTCCTCTGGGCAGCCCCCAATCGCCTCATTCATACCTCTTCATTCATTCATACCTTTGCACATGCTATAGATGTGACCATGGTTTCTTCCAGACTGTGAGGTGGGAACCATCTCTATTAATCTCTAGTATCTGGCACAGAGCCTGGCACATAGTAGGCACTCAGTGCATACATATATGTGGTGAGTGACTCCACGGACAGGAATGATCTACTTTAATATTCAACAGATTAATATTTGATTTAGCGCTGTGTGTCCCTTCCGAATTCTGGGGGCCAAGGTGAGGGCTGAGGTCTGAGATCTTCTCTGCTGGTTTGAGAACAGGACTCTGAGCGGGGCTCCAGCTTTGCCCCTTCCTCCATTTGTCCTTCCTTTTACAGAACTATAAGTCAGCCTCAGGTATGTAGCTAAGGTATGTCAGCCTTATATAGCTAACCTTCCAGTAATTCAGGTTTTCATCTTTGTGTTTGTTCTAATTTCATTCATTCATTCACTCACTCATTCACTCATTCAAGGAGAGCTCACTCTGTGTCAGTTCTGGTTGCAACGAATATTGTGATGAACAAAGCAGACAAGAATTTTTGCCTTCCTGAGCTTCCATTTTAGACAGCATCTACTTAGTTCCTTTCCCTTACACATAACTTAGTGGTAGGAAGTCTCCTATGGGCTTTGACAAATTATTAAATGTCCCAGGACCTCAGCATCCCCATCTTCAAAATGCTCTCACCAAACCCTATCTCAAGCTGGCAGTGTGCCACCCACCACAGCTTGGCCTTGTGTGTGGCTGGTGCTTGGTACCGTCAGTTGGTTTGAATGTGGGCACACATGTGTGTATGAGTTCATTCATTTGCTTCCTTCCTTCTCTGGCACTTAGATTTTGATGCACACTGAGAGGGTCCTTTTTAATCAGCTGAGGAGCAAGGGATTCCTGAGCTGCAAATGAAGCTCTCCTTACTGGAATGCAAAAGAAAGGACAGGAGATGAGCCTTTAGTGAGATGCTGCTATCTGCTGGGCACTTTAGACACACACAGTTACGCCATTTAGTCCACACTGTAACTGGGGAGGGAGTTTCTGCTTCCCCTACTTCTCAGATGAGAAGACTCAGGCTCAGAGAGATTCAAAGGCTCCCGGAGCTGAGGACCTGAGCCTTTCCTGCTGATGGCCACTCAACCTCTGGGGGGGCTCAGTCCACGTGGAAGGAAGAGAGAAATAGAATGTCACAGAGCCCTCTTTCAATAAAGGGCTCAGCAAAATGTTTGTCTTGGCATCGTTTCATATCGACCCAGTGTGTGGCACATGGATTAAGTATGCAGTTTGGTGGTCTCTAAAGGACGAACATTTTCTCTAGGATCAATAAGCTGAGTGAGTTTGGGTCTGAATTCATCAAAATGTCACCTGAAACAAATTTAGTATCAGGACTTCTGCGCTCAGGTCAGGTTGATGGCAGGGGGCAGGGACAAAACCTAGGGAAAAAAAGCCAGGTCTCTGAGAATAAGGTCCAGGGCAGCTGTTAGACAAATTTGGGTCCGATAACTCAGAGTGGAGAGGGGGTCCTAGCTGGCAACCAGCACCCTAGAAACTAACTGGGAGCAGTGGCTTACCCTTGTAATCCCAACACTTCGGGAGGCCGAGGCAGGTGGATCACCTGAGGTCAGGAGATCGAGACCAGCCTGGCCAATGTGGTGAAACCCCGTCTCTACTAAAAATACAAAAAAAAAAAAATTAGCCGGGTGTGGTGGCAGGTGCCTGTAATCTCAGCTATGAGGAGGCTGAGGCAGAAGAATGACTTGAACCTGGGAAGCAGAGGTCGTAGTGAGCTGCGATTGTGCCACTGCACTCCAGCCTAGGCGACAGAGCAAGACTTTGTTTCAATAAAGAAAGAAAGAAAGAAAGAAACTAACTGTCCTTCTTCTGTTATAGACATCATCCTTGCCTTCAGGGAGAATAGCTGAGTGAGAAGCTAAGTGATGACCGTCCAGTTCTAGATTCTTTGAACAAAAAGGGCCTTTGAGTTTAATCAGTGCCACACTTACACCCAGTACTAAAGGATTCCCTCTTTAGCACCTTGGAGAAGTAGTCACACGGCATTCCCTTGGATGGTTCTAAAGACAGGGAGCGCATTACTTTGCAAGCTGTGCTTTTCATTTTTGGAGAGTTTAAATAATCTTAGAGTTCTATGTTGAGCTTAAATATTCCCTACTGCCTTGCAACTTTGCCTCATTAGTTCCAAATCTGCACTGTGAGGCAACACAGAATGAGACTAATCCCGCTTTCACCCAACTACTGAAAAGTTTAACAGACAATCTTTTCTTTTCCAAAAGAAACAACCCTTAGGACGTTTGGGTCCTGAGATGCTTGCAGCCCAGGAAATGCTCCCTCCTCACCCCTACCCCTGCTTTTCTGCAAATTCAAGACTCTGGCTTCATTCTCTGGTCCTTCCTTGGTATCTTGCAAAGAAAGAGGAGGGCAAAATAGAATCTCACTGGAAGAGAGCCTTGGATCACATTGCTAGGAAAGAAAAGGGATGATCCTGGTCTTGGTGTGAACTTCCACATGAGGGTGACTCGGTGCCTACCTGCTAATATGGGCAGGTGTGTGTATGTGCACACAGGTGGGGATGGGTTGAGAATTTGGGGTGTGGCATGTCCCTGTGGGTGGACACATTGTGAACAGCGAGTATGATGAATGTGTGAGAGCATGTGCAGCACACGGGTAAGTGTGTATGCATGTATACATGCTGCCTGCTCAGGTCTGGGGGATGGATTCAGAATCTGCCTCACACCCACGGAGAGTTCTCCCAGTGGGTATGGAAAACTATTCCTGACTAACAGGCTTCTGGACTTCTGACTCAGCACCAGTCCTGCTCCTTCTGTCTCAATGACTGTCCCCTGTCCCTGGAGATGTAAAAGTTCCAGGTTCTCCTATCACACCTAGTCTGGACTTACTGATTCCAAGATGGAAATGAGACACCACATATTGACCATCTGTGAGCAAGTATCTACCCCGCAAAACGCTTTTCACACACTCTCTCGCTTATCCTTACCATGCCTAGAGACAGGATTTTATCTCCACGTGACTTATGAAGACACTGAGGACCAGCAAGGTGAGACATCTGTCTGAGGCCACACAGCAGCAGAACCAGATCTGGATCAAATCCAAAGCCCATGCTCTGTCCGTGTCCTGCCTCCAAGAAGCCATGACCAAGAAAAGTCTTTGCACCAGAGTTCACCAATGTCTTGGAGAGGCCCTCTCTTCCTGCCAGCCACTGATGGTCCTGGAGGATGAACGGGGTCGTCTAGAACAAACGACAGTGGTGCAGGCCCCTAGGAGTTCCACCAAGAGCCCTTAGGATTTATCCTGCGGGAGGGTGGTTAGCTCCCAAACGCAGGTGAGTATAAAATCCAATTTCTTAAACTGCATCCAGGGCCAGGGGGTGCAAGCCGCTCTGTCAGTTATGACTTCCTCAGGTACCTGAGACTGCAGCTCCTCATTTCTTAAATCCTCCTGCTTATTGTCTGAGCTTTTATCCCTCTGATTTACTTATTAGATTTCTACTGCGCCTTTCCTCTGCAGAGCGCTCAGTGTCCCTGGGAACCACTCTCTAATTTATCCAATAACTTCTCTCATGAATAAGCGGGGCCGGGTTCATGCAGGAAGCCAGTGGAAGAAGAGAACTGGGGAGACAGAGAGTGAGAAGAGGGGCAGAAAAAAAAGGACAGGGTACAAAGGAGGCAAATGAACCTGTGGCTTTAGAGTGAGGAGTGCTGAGAAGGATGATGGCATTTGTATCTGGAGTTGCACCTGGATCTGGACAATGCTTACAGGTTACCACTGCTGGTAAGCAACACGCCCAAATGCCCTCTCTGCTCTCACGACCCGCTGCCTCTCTCCACCTCTGTGCGACGTTTATCTGTTCACATGTCTGTCTGTGTCCTTGAATTGTGAGGTCTTTAAAAGAGGAAGCCACGTCATCTTTTAACACCTGGCACTTGTCACTGTGTCAGGTCCACAGTAGGAATTTAATACATACTTGCTGGAGGGCACAGTTACGGAGCACAGCTGAAAGCATAAAGATGCACTGGACTCAATTTCAGCCCTCAGAGGACCGCAGTTGGAGGGACAGGGTGTGTATGCAAAGGACAGCCAAAGCCACCATGGCTGGGCTGGCCAGGAAGGTCTTCGTGGAGGAGGCGGGACTAGACTGGGCCACCTAGAATGCTGGGGACTGGTCAGCCAGAGAGCAGGAGGATGTTCTCGGAGGAGGAATGGCTTGAGCCAAGGGTTCAGGCAGCAATGGGCAAGGGGGGCCCTGAGTGTGGCAGGAAAGCAGGATCTGTGCAGGGAAGTCTAGAAAGGTCAGTGGAGGCATACTGTGGAGGACTTTGAGCACAGAGGGTGGGGCCTGGAATTGCTTCTCCTGCAGTGGAGCCTCTAGCTAGCCCTGGCCCAGCCCCATGTGCTGTCAGATACATTTGCTCACTGCCCTCCTGCAGGAGGGGGCCTGGCAGTTTCTGTGCACCCTGGATAAGCACGGCCACGTGTGGTCCAGGACTGCTCTGCTCTGCCTTCCCCTCTGATTCAGGAAGGAAGAACTTGCCCTGGACTCTTCCTGTCTAAGGCAGCCTCCCTTCCGCCCCCACCTGGCCCTATCTGTTCCAGGAGTTTCCTGTCTTTTGTTTTTTTTTCTCCTACTTCCTTGACATTACAGTCTCCAAGTTGCACTGGAACCTCAATGGCATCCCCTTCCAGTCTCTGCATGTGCTTCATAAATAAACGACTCTTCTGTGCAGATCCACGGTCTATCGTGAAGTAGGTGCTCATGTGAATGCCAGGTCCTAGCTCTGGAAAGGGTTGGACAGCCCTTCTCAGACCATGCCCGCAATACCAGTTTACAGAACATGGAAGCAGGACAGCAGTTGAGAAATAAAGGGTGGTGGATAAAGTCAGGGCTCCAGGGCTTCAGGGCCTCCCCTCATTGATTAATTATCAAATATAATTTTGCTATAGTTTGGGGTTTTACAGCTGGTCACATTATATTCATTTTTTTTATTGAGACAGTCTCACTCTGTCACCCAGCTGGAGTGCAATGGCACAATCTCAGCTCACTGCAACTTCCGCCTCCCAGGTTCAGGTGATTCTCCCATCTCAGCCTCCCAAGTACCTGGGATTACAGGCACCCGCCATCATACCCGGCTAATTTTTGTGTTTTTATAGAGACAGGGTTTCATCATGTTGGCCAGGCTGGTCTTGAACTCCTGACCTCAAGTGATGTGTACTCCACAGCTCCCAAAGTGCTGGGATTATAGGCATGAGCGACTGTGCCCGGCTTATATTCAATTTTAAAACTTTCATTTATTTTTAAAATTGAAACTAAAAGTTATAGAGCTATTTATGATATACAAGATGACGTTTTGATAAAAGCATACATTGTGGAATGAATACATCAATTAATTAACATATCCATTACCATATATATGTATCATTTTTTTGTGGATATGGTGAGAACATTTAAAACCTACTCTCTGAGCAATTTCCAATTATATGATACATTGTTATTAAGTATAATCACCATGTCCTTCAATAGATAGGAGTCTCCTCTTGAACCAGGGTCATGTCTCAGAACCAGAGTAGGAGGCGAAGCACCTCACACGAGAACCTTTGCTATCCTGACGCGGCAGGGAAGGGAAGGGAAGGGACAAGGGGACGGTGCTGGAAAGGGGCTGGCTATGAACTGAGCACAGGAAAGAGACCACACCCGGACTCATAGATCCCTCGTTACACAAGGGCAGGTACTCATCGTTCCATTCCACAGATGGGAAAACAGAGACTCCTGGGGCTTAAGCAACCTGCCCAAGGTCACATGGCTATGTGACAGAAGGACTGGAACCTAGATCCTCCCACCCCAAAGCCAGGCTCCTCCCTGCCATCTGGCCCTGGTTTTGCCTGTGTGATTCCTCTGGCCTTATTGGGTGATATTGAGCCAATTGCGGAGCCTCTCAGGGCTTCTGTCTTCTCATCTCTCAAGTGAGGGTCATACTCTCAACTGAGCATCTTCTGCATGGCCTGTCCTCCCCGTCAGGCCAGACCAGGACCGGCTCCCACCACTGTGCACTGCAAGGTCGCGCTGCTTGCTAGCGGCCTGAGTTTCACCAGCAGCAACACAGTGGCGCCTTCACCAGCCTTGCTAAGCGCTGGTCTGTGTTTCTGCCTCTGGTGTTTGGTATCACAACGCATTCTCCTGATGCTGCCAGAAGCAATAATCCAGACACGGTTCGGGGTTTAGTGGAAATCCTCTGCTATAGAAAAAAGTGAAACCCAGTGAAGCAAAGATTTCAGCAGACGCAAAATCTGCCCATTTACCTTCCCAATCTGGACTGCATGGCAGGGATAGCTGAGAAGCAGGCGGATGGACGACCTTAGCTACAGGTCAGGTAGGGAAGGGGTGAGAACTGAATGCAGAAGACTGGGGCATCTACAGGTCTGAAGGCCCATGAGGATGGGAGGAGAAGGTCACCAAGTATTTGCAAAAATGTTGAAAGATCAGGACTGACCTTAATTGAGTGCTGACTATTGAAGGCCAGTGTTTCACGCAGCCACACATTTTTCTTTAAAGCCTTTGCAACACTGACATACTGAAGAAGTATTTTCGTTAATTTTGGTATGAGGCTTAGACAGCCTAAGTGACTTGCCCAAAGCCACACAGTCAGTAAATGGCAGAGCACAGCAGAGCTGCTCATTGCTAAGAGAGGGGCACTGCTATCTGTTCTTAATACTCAGATGCTCCCATCTCTCCCAGCACCAGTTACCCACCATCATGGAAAAATGTGGTCCTGGACGTGGGCAGCTGGCTCGCCGGGCCCCATACCTCGCGTGTGCTCCTGGAGTCTCCTCCATCTACACACCATGGCAGATGTGGTCCTGGACCTTCCTGCTGTCCTCAGCTCACTGTGGGTGGACTCTTTCTGAGCCAAGGGTATTGTGTGGTTACCAGGGAAAGTATGCCCCCGCTCTAGGCCTGCCAGCAGCTCTAGGGCAATAAGCTGTCTTTCTAAAATGAGATTTCCTATTTCAGGGACTCTGAAATCTCCAGTTCTGCCAAACCGCAGGTTTTCTCCCCAGCCTGGGTTAGCTGGGATCATGACCGAGGTTGAGCTGGTCACAGACCATCCCCACTGAACCAGTGATACCACCCTGTCAGGGGCCTCAGCACGTGCAACCAGAGTTTCTCTCTTCACATATTTACATATCAAGATAGAAAATGAATACACAAAGGAGGCTAGCATGAGGAGGACAGGATGCGCTGTGGAGTTAGAGAGACCCGGGTTTAAATCCCACCGTCATCACTTATTAACTGTGCGACCCTGGGCAAGACATTTGACTCCTCTGTGAGCCTGCTCCCGACTTTGTAAAATGTGAAGAATGATCCCACCACTTCAAGGAGCAGCTATGGGGAGAAACAAGAACAGGCCCTCAGTACAGTGCCTGGCACCCCGCGAGGGCTCCCTAAATGGAGGCTCCGGCTGTCAAGATCCTGGCCCGGGGAAATGCCTGTCTTCTCCATTCAGAAACTGACAGCTGATGGCAGGCCCGAGGTGGCCAGGTAGGGAGGCTGCCTGTGTGCAGCCCGCTGCTGAGGCTGCTGGTGGCTGCAGGCTTTCAGAAGGCATTACAGGCCATTGTTTTAATCAATACTATATTATTTCCTCCGTGGCAACTATCCCCATGTTTATTATGTGTAAATAGGGTTTTTCAATGATGTGAATGTGTTAGCTTAAGGTAGCTGACATTCAGCGTGCACAATCTGGTGGCTGCCCCTCAGGACTTCCAGGAAAATGAGATGATGTATCCGTCACTAAGCCATCCTCGTGAGCAAAATTTGAGCAGTGGCGGCAGCCGGGTCACCCGACAAATTCTGCAGGCTTGAGCTACGTGCTTGAGCAGGGAAAACAGACAATCCACATAGCTGGGAGCATGGTCTGTAGGCAGTGTGGATGGTTGGCTCCCTAGAATTAGGGCATTGGCATTCCCATCTCTTTTCTGCTGGATCTAGATGCTATACAGCTTATTCCAACCCCTCTACACTGTCTGGCCAGCGCCTGTGGATGCACTCTTCTGCCTGCCCCTGGAATTTCTCAAGGTTCACCCTCTCTGACTGCAGATCCTCATTCTCCTGGACTCTAGGAT
The DNA here is from genome assembly GCA_963573385.1 of Cacajao melanocephalus. Classification (NCBI taxonomy): domain Eukaryota; kingdom Metazoa; phylum Chordata; class Mammalia; order Primates; family Pitheciidae; genus Cacajao; species Cacajao melanocephalus. The sequence continues at coordinate 23,189 of CAUYLG010020395.1, forward strand.
GGGCCCCTTCCTTCCCCATACAAAGCCCCAAGCAGTCTGAAAACTCATTTTGTCCACGCTCCTCAGCTCGGCCCAGGCCTGTGGGTATGGCTGAGCCTGGCTCAGAGGCAGGCGGAGGGGAGCAAAGGTGGCCTTTCTCAGTGTCCCATGTAGGCTTAACTCTCCTCTTCCTGTACCAGGGTGCTCAGAATAACACCACCGATGACACTACCAGCTCTTCTCCAGCATGTAACTGGACTGAAGGCGAAGCAGGAGGGATCTCATTTGGATCTGGGGCAGAGCTTCCCCACTGTGACACCCTTGAAGTTGCAGGCCAGACGCCACTACCACACATGGGTCATTGTCAACAGGTCACAACCCCAGTAACTGGAATTTAACTCAGTAATACCAGATATCACACCACAGTGGCTTCATCTGTAGCACTCTCTGGAGTGCATCATAAAGAAAATAACCTTTTTTTTTTTTTTGAGATGGAGTCTCGCTCTGTTAGCCAGGCTGGAGTGCAATGGTGCAATTGGCTCACTGCAACCTCCGCCTCCCGGATTCAAGTGATTATTCTGCCTCAGCCTCCCCAGTAGCTGGGATTACAGCATCCGCCACCACACCTGGCTAATTTTTGTATTTTTAGTGGAGACGGATTTTCAACACGTCGGCCAGGCTGCTCTCAAACTCCTGAGCTCAAATGATCTGCCCGCCTCAGCCTCCTAAAGTGCTAGAATTACAGGTCAGGAACTAACCTTTATCAAGATACTTTGTCAAGTTTTATCAACAGGATGTGCTCCCATCCGCTGCTTTCGTAACAGAGTTTGGAAGAAGCGGACTAGCTAGGAAAAGTGCTTAGAGTTCCACCCTCATGCCGAGTGGCAAAGAGACCCTGAGGGAAGCGCCTCTGTGGAACATGAGAACGAAAGGATGCAGTGTTTAGCACTCCACGCCTTTCTGTTTGTCTGTCCAAAATGCTTGTCACACTCTGGGGGGGCATCTAGCTAAAAGGCACTCCATCAATGTAAATGACTGTCGCTCTCGTTAAGTTCCATCTGTGTGTCTTAAACCTATCACACAGAACTTGATTGGAGTTGGCCTTCAGCTTCTCTGTGCTGCCTGAGAGATAGGAGGGAGATGTTTTTCTTGGCAAATAAATATGATATCATAAGCCCTGGCATGATTCCAGCCTGAGTAATGGCCGTCTGCCTTCCTAATTCCCTCAGCAGCTTGGAACAGGAACATTATTCTTTACTTCCTCTCTTTGAAAACAAACTCTCTATTGGAGACCATTACTCAGCCACAGGATCCTTCCCTGGACGCAGCAGCAGCGTTCAGATGATGGGAGGTGAGAGATGAGCTCAGATTACAGCGCACATTAGGGAAAACACAGCAAGACGTTTGGCCCAGACAAGGCACCTGAGGACTTTGAATTAGAGCGGCCACTCTTCATATGTCCTTGTTCATGAGGAACATAGAGCTAAAATCAATAAAAGTGACATTGTTTAGTGCTGCCATTTCCCTGGTTTAAATCACCATGGAGTAAGTAGGTAACTAGGTAATCCAACTTGGACTGGATAGTTACTATCAAGTACAAAGTTGTCTTGCTGAGACCCTCTCACTGCATATGAGCTGACGGAAGGGTCCTGTGGCCTCTCTACTCACAGGAGCGCTGCTGCCTCTAAGCACATAATCCCTCCCTCTTTCTGCTTGTCATGAGTTGCTGAATAACAACACTTAGAGGTCTTAGGTATTGTTACTTTCCATTTTATAAACCTGAGCCTCAGTGAGATTAATTAGGTAACTCACTCAGAACCATAAATTATACCTAGCCGAAGTCAGAGTTGAACTTGGGTCTTTTGGCTTCAAATTCAATGTTTACAATGCCACATCAAGCCTCGTCACTTTCTCTGGCCTGTGAGGACTTGGGTGCTGCCACTTGTCCCTGTTGAAGTAGTGGCTACAACATGGCGTCGTGAAGGCACTGGGTCAGGAGCTGGGACGTGGCTTTGCATCACTTGGGCACCGGTCTGCTGGGGGCTCTTTGGTAGCCAACCATCCAGATGAGGATAACATCTGGCCCAGCTCGCAGGGTGATCTTGAGGCAGGTCTGCAGCAAGGGGCCTGAAAGTACTGGGAGAAGGGCAAGTCACTGTTGGAAGGCTTGGGATGGTAGATTCAGCCAAAAAACGTCTAGGCATGGGGGCATAACTGTACGACTGTAAACCAGCTGGAGTCACTGCCTCAGGGAGCTGGGAGTCAGTGGGAAAGATGAATCAACAGACGACGATGATACAGTGTGATGGACACTCCAATGGAAGAGTCCAGAGCTCTGTGTGTAGGGAGAGCCACTCCCCACATATGCCAGATCTTGGAAAATGTCCCCTGGGGGCATGACATCCAAGCTGAAACCGGAAGGACAAACAGGAGACAGGGAGATGAAGACCGCGGCTGCAGGGCATTCCAGGCTGTGGAGGCAGCACGTGCAAAGGCTGGGGGGTCAGAAAGAACACGCTCTGCTCTGGTGATGGCATGTTTGGTCTGGCCTGGAGCAGAGCTGCAGGGCAGTTGTGAGGCATGAGGCAGGGAGGAAAGTCAGGAGCACTTCGCGGACCCTGGCTGGGCAGCTTTCCAATCAGGAGCAGTGAGTCATGGAGCCATCACGTCCCCAAACCCACAGCCCTCCCCTCGCCCCATCCCTATAGCCTGCAGTCCTCATAGTGCTCTCCACTCCCTCAGCCTTCCATTATGTGTGGGAGAGGAGCCAGAAATGCACCTAAACCAAAAGAGGAGCAGGCAGTACCAATCCTGGAATCAGAAAAATCTGGTTGCGCTGTATCTCGCTGAAGGACTGGAATCAGGGAGATGTTCATTTCACATATTTCTGCCTCTGAATGGCTTTTACTTTTCACTAAATTGAAACCGCAGTACAATATATGAGAATGATTAGGTTGTGTAATACATTCCAGCAAATTTAGATTAGGAATGATTATGACTTAAGTAAAATAGTTGAACACAATTCTTATTGCCATCTATCTTTTCTCTTCTTTTTAGTTTTCGTGGGAGTGATTGAATGCAAGGAATGAGTAACTCCAAGGAGAGCGGGGCCCTGGTTCAGGGAGGGCAGGAGGTCTGTCTTTGGAGGGCTTTAGGAAGAAGGGAGAGGTGGACTGGAAGACTCAGATCTAGGGCTCAGGGAGAAAGCATTGGACCATGAGGTAGACTGGGGACAAGTCCTGTATCTGCCTGTTTGCTAGCTGTGTGACCTCAGGCAAGTTACTTAAACTCTCTAGTCTTAGTTTCCCATCAGCAAAATGGGCTTTATTGTTCCTGGCTCATGGAATCATTGTGGGATGCAAGGAGATCAGGGACGTGAGAGCAACACTAGCCAAGAGCTCAGATGGGGAGTCAAAGTTCTGATCAGGGTCTGGCTCAGATGGGGAGTGAAGGTCCAGATTAAGGTCTGGTTCTACCGCTTATTAGAGCTGTGTGGCCTTGCCCTTTGTTATTCAGCTTCTTCAAGCCCCAGTTTCCTAATCCACAAAAGGAAATAGTGACCTTGGCCATGGGTATCCTTGAAGAGAGGCTTAAATGGGATTTTTTTGCATGTTAAAAATGCTTTGCAAAATGCAAGTTACCTGGGAGGGCCATGCTGGCTGGTAGGGGCGGGAATAGAAATTGGGGACTCCAGCCCAGAATCTGGGGACTCCCCTTCCCTAGAATAGCAACCTGGAGGGGCTTGGGTGGAGCCTGTGGGGGCCCTGAGGCAGGGAGGGGAAGGAGAGGAGGAGTCCTTGCCAAAATTTCCCTTTCGATTCCTAAACCTTGCGACTGCCGCGGGTACTCCAATCCTCCTCAACCCCTGCTCTATTTTCCCCATAGCATTGAACATGCTGTAACATTCTATATAATTTACCAATTTATTGTGCTTTTGTTTAGAGTCTGTCTCCCTGGTTCAAAGGTAAGGCCTGTAAGGGCAGGGAGCTGTTTTATTCCCTGATAAACCCCAAGCACCCAGAGCACAGCTTGGCAATTAGGACGTGTGCTCAGGAAATATACATCAAATGAATGGATTTATGAGTGGGGCTGGAATTCTGTCTCCTGGGAACAAGTGAGCTGAGGTTGGGAAGAAGGTGGTGGTGGGGGGCGGCCAGGGGAGACCGAGGGCATCAGTCACTCCAGCAGGGAGCTTGCTGCAGGGAGAAAGAGAGAACAGCAATTTGGGCCGTGGAGCCTTGCGCTCATTCTTCAAGGGAGCTGCAAACCTCCAGGATTTTCCTGGATCCCAAGGCACCCACACATTAGCTGCCTCTCCTGGTCCCTTCCAGCAACCTGAGGAAATGCCTTCCCATCAGAGCAATTACTGCTGCCCTGGAGCCACCGCCTCTTTGAGGTGTCTGCCTCCTGCGGCTCTGGCTGAAGACAATATTTCTCTTCTGTTCATCACGACAGCAGGGACAACAAATAACACAATGGCAGATGAAGGGCTCTCCAAGCCCTCCAGAGCTGAAGGAGTCCGGGCTGTCGGCAGCGTCTGTGTGCAGGGGAACAGAAACTGCAGCCTGCATGGGGTGTGGGGATGCCCTCTGACTCCTCCTGGATGGGGGCACTGCGGCCAGCTTTGTCCGGGAACCGTGCTGCTCCTGGTCAAGGCAGGCTGGGCTGTGGCAGCCGTCCTTTGTCTGCCCACCAGAAGGCAGGGACTCAAGGTCCCATGGGCTTGGGAGACTGAGAGAGAGCTATGCATGTCAGTTGTCTTGTTAAGTTTTTTTCCCTTGGTCTTAACCCTGTAGGTACTCTTGTGTTCAAAGGAGGAAATGGAAACTCAGAGAGGTTGAGTCACTAGTGCATAGTAACACAGTTCATCACACAGCAGTGCTGGGATAAGCACTCCCATGTTTTCGCACCCAAAGCACATCCTGTCTCTCTGGCACTGAGTCATCCGTGTCACAGACGCTCCCTATAGGGCATGAGTGCAGCCCCTTTCCTCCCAGCCTCAGTTTTCCGACTAGTGTACCAGTCATTAAAGCTCGGAGGGTGTGCCAGTGACTCAACCCACTTTATCCTGCCACCTCACCCGACCTTGCTGGCATTTCATCCCTGCCTCCTGGGGCTGGGGCTGGACATTTCCTAGTGCCCCAGCTGCTGGCTGAGGCTCTGCTCAGCTACTCCTGAACACTCCTCTTTCTGCTGTGCCTCATCCTTAGGAGCAGGGACTCCCTCTGAATACCAGCCCAGGGCTACTGCAGCACAGCATGCCACAGTTCTTTGGAAGCTGATCTCAACATGAGTGTGGATACTCACTCTGGCTTGCATTGTTGAGCATTTGTTGAGCTCAAATGCTCAACAGGAGCCAGACTCTGAGGTCTGCATACTTAACCATCACACAGGCCTGCCTCTTCCTCATTTGACATGGTCTTTTGACCTTGACTATCTTGGTTATTCTGTTTTGTTAATATCTCCTTTCCAACTGATTTCTAGAACTGAACCCCAAATTCCAGATATAGCCTGACCAAGCAAAGTCCAGAAGAACATTATCTCCCTCTGTTTTAAAAATTGCTTTGCATTAATGCAGTCTAAGATTACACCCACTTTCCTGGGCCCCCAGCTCCCAGAGTCAACTCCTACGGGGCTCTTCGGCCAGCCCTGTCTGCTGGGCTCGGCCTTAAATCCCTGTCTTCCAGAAATTAGCTGCTGTGGGAAACCTTCTGTGTGGCTGAGGTCTGCAACATCCTAGCTGTCCCCACCTCAAGGGCTGTGTCTGCCATGGCTGCACTTGGCCCTGCTGTGGCTCATCGTGGACACAGCAGATGAAAGAGATCATGGTCTCAGGTAAGTGAGGGGCTGGAAGGACGAGAAATGGTCTGTGAAGGTCACTGCCACTGCACGGTGAGTGACTGTCCCCATTTCAGCCTCAGTGGGAAAGTGATGGAGGGTGTAATTAGGGCCTGAGCTGTGCCTGTGGGGGCTGCTGCATCAGGCTCAAGGAGGCTGGGGACACAGCCCATAGTCTCTGACCTTCTACATACCTTGGTGGCAGGGGCTGCCCTTCTCAGGACCACTCCCTCACCGAACACCCTACCCCGGTCTTCCATCCCTGTTCTCCCCACTCTTTCTCGCATCAAAATTTGTCCTAATATGTCTCATTTCACCCATTCTCTTGAGGATTTGCCTTATTAGAAAGTGATTGGGCTGGGTGCGGTGGCTCACACCTGTAATCCCAGCACTTTGGGAGGCTGCCAAGGTGGGTGGAGCACTTGAGCCCAGGAGTTCAAGACCAGCTTGGGCTGCATGGTGAAATTCCATCTCTACTAAAAATACAAAAATTAGCTGGACACGTGTAGTCCCAGCTACTTGGGAGTCTGAGGGAGGAGGATCGCTTGAGCCCAGGAGGCGGAGATTGCAGTGAGCCGTTATTGCCCCACTGCACTCCAGCCTGGGCGACAGAGGGAGATTCTGTCTCCCCGACACTGCCACCCCAAAAGTGATCTGATTCGAATGCTATATTAAGGTGTTTACGTCTAACAATTGGCTGGATGCTTGTAACCAGCTGTATTCCACGGGGAACAGTCCTTCACCAGGAGAATCACTCAACCTAAAGGCATACATTCCTTAGGATGAAATCCTGTGTGTTCTGGTGGGAAGTTTGTGCAGGGTTGGCCCCAGCTGGTTATAACAGTTAGGGCATGACTGCACATGTAACCGGCACTTCCCAGTGAAGAGGAAATGGCAGCTCAGAGGGCTTTACATCTTGCCCAAGATCTCAGATGTGCTCTTGCTGTCCAGTCTCATGCATCCCAGCCATACTCTGCCTTGCACCTGGACCTCAGGTCAGCTCTGGGGGCCCCATCAGGGTGGTAGTGCTTCTAGAAGGATCTGGCTGTTCAGAGAAAGCTCTCTGTCCTGCAAGTCTGAAGTGGCTGAGGGGCAGGAGAACTCTAAACATCGCTACAATTTCTTCATCACCTGCCATGTCCTAGATACTAAGTCAGGCTCTTTATGGCTCATATTGAGTTGTCATATATATGATCATGCTCTGTTTTACCAGTGAAGAAACCAAGGCTCAAAAGTTTAAGTGACTTACACTTGGCCACTAGGTAGGAAGTCCTGGCAGGGGAAAAGGTAGCCCTGAGTCGGCAGCCCAAGCAGAACAGGCCTCTCGTGGGGCCAACAGCGCCCACCCCCATCACATCCTTCAGGGTGCAGTGCCAGGGCTGGGGCCGCCTGTCTTTGGACTCTCTAGAGAGGAGTCCCTGGGACAGCTGAGGGCTTGCTCACAGCCCTACTTGGAACATGACATAAAATTCCAGGACCTTTTTTCGAGCCCCGGGATGGGGGGACTTGCATGTGTTGGGTGCCTACGATGTCTCAGGCTTTGTTCTAGGTATTTTCCAAAAAGTTATTGTCTTAATCCTCCTAACAGCACTGTGACTTAATCCTTATAACAGCAGAGTACTATAAAGGTAGCATTGTTCCCTTTATACAGATAAGAAATACTGTGTCTGAATCCTTATGATACTACGTCTTACTATACAACACTGTGTCTTAATCCTTATAACACCACAATCCTATAAAGGTATCATTGTTCCCCTTATATGGATGAGAAAAACAAGGGCAAGGGAAATCTAAAGTCACATAGCTAAGAAGGTGGAAGGAGCTGAGATTTGACAGTTTCCAGGGATTCCAAACTCACGCTGTTTCTCCTACACCTTGTAGCTTCTCCAAGAAGATTGGGGTCTAAAGGGGCAGAGTTTTCTCGAGGAGCTTCTGGTTCAGTGAAGGAGACAGAATACATCAGGATGGAAAGGATCATGGCAAAAAGAACTACACAGTACACCCTGCATGGCTGCTGTGCAGGGAGCAGTGTGCCTGGGGCCAGAGGGAAAGGCTGAGGGAGCCAGGGTGGGGAGCCCAGGAGGGATGTCAGGGGAGGTCTTGGAGAAGACGTGAGTTTGGCACCAGTCCCAGGTAAGGCATTTTTCTGTGTGCTCTGGGAAGAGAAAGCTGTGGTATTGAGCTGGGTGTGGTCAGAGCAGGGAAGGGCTGGGAGCAAGACACTCTCAGCTCAGGCAGAAAAGGTCTGTTGAGAGAACAGATGCAGGCTGCCACCCACAGCAGAGGGCTGCGCCTGGCATGCCTTTCTTTCCTGTGAGGGGACTAGGAGCTAGTTGGGGTGGGAGGGCTGAGGGGAGCAGGCCCATGGCCTAGCCATGTTAGGTGGCTTGCACAAAGGGCTTCTCAGCCTGAAGCCTCCAGCTCCCATCCCTTCAGCAGACTTGCAGCTTATCTGAATGGTTCTCCAGTAGGGAAAATGCCAGGGCTTTGGAGTAACAAATGCTGTGGACTTGGCTTCCCATGGAGCCAGGATGCTGTCTTCTGCAGGTTGCCCTGGTGTGGACGCAGACCACAGGCTAGGAGGCTCTTCCGAGCAGTTCCCCCACGGCTTGCCCGGTAATTGACTGACTCATCGGTCACTGCTTGTGCGCTCGGCCATTGTTAACTGGTGACTTGAAAATTACCTTTATTTAGCACCGTTATCGGGATGCTGCAGAGGCACCGGCATTTCCACACCACCAGCTCTCTCAGGCTGACGGCAGCAAGCAGCCTCGTCACACTGTCCCCAGCTACGAGCCCCTTCTTGCTCACTGTGGAGACCAGGGAGGAGGCCTTGTGCTAAATGGATGCAGAAGGCAGGCCAGAATCTCTCAACCTCTGGGTACAGACAGGCAATGAACACCCCACTGGCCCTGTGGCCTGCTGTCTTGCCTGCTGGTCATTACTCCATAGCCACGTTGCCCTGTCTGCATGAGACAATCTAGAATAGGGGGTCACCCATGGGGGTCTGGACCTGCACAGAGCGGAACGATTTGCAGAACTTGTGCAATTCCTCACTTCTGAGTGAATGTGCATATAAGACTTAGGGAGAGCGAACATCCATAGCTTTCAGGAGATTCTCAAGAGGATTTGAGAGCCCTAGGAAGCAGAAGCCAGATTCTGAGTCATGGTTCTCAGATCACCTCTCCAGGAAGCTGCTCAGGTTAGCCCATTGCACCGTTGCCATCACTGCGAGACTCAGGGGATCCGGTGGTACAATACAACTATCCCCCTCCCCCCACAAGGCAAGGCCAGGTCTGTTCTCTGCTCAGTGGTGAATGCAAGTGAATGCTTACAGACTGACAGATCATAAAGAGAGAACAAAGAGGTGACAATTGCAGAAACTCCTGCCTTTCACTTTCTGCCTTACTGCAGAAAAGAAACCACATTCCCAGGCTCCCTTCCATCTGTGCATTGGAACAGTGTATCCTCCTCCCATCTTCCCCCCTCCCTCCTGGTCTCAGGTCCTGCCCTGAGATATGAAGTGAGCTGTGGGACTCATCTACCTGGAGAAGGAGGTGGGCAGAAGAGGAAGGCAGGGAAGGATGGAGGAGTTGGTATAAACTAAGAGTAAGGGAGAGAGATTCAAGATGGCCGATTACTAGCAGCTCAGGATTGTAGCTCCCAGTGAAAGCGCAGAGAACGAGTGGACACCACACTTTCAGATGAATTTTTGTTGCTCACGGACTAGGAGATTCCCAGGGGAGGAGCCCCACAGGTCGCCAGTGTGACTCTTGTGGCTGGCGCAGCGGTTTTGCCAGCACCCCGGTGCAGCAGTTCTCGGTGCAGAGTAAACGGGACTGGGTCCCCTTTTGGTCGATGTTTGGAGCTCCGGGAAGGCAGAACTGAAGAGGGAAGCCAGACTGGAGGTTTCCGGGCAGAAAAGCACCACGAATCTCAATGCCGCTGTTTTAGCCGGCGCAGTGGGTTGCTCAGATTCCGGCGCTGGGAATCAACAAGTTGGACGTCCACTCAGAGACCCAATTTGAAAGTCGGCAATTACAAAGACGACAGGTGGATAAATCCACAAAGATGGAAAGAAACCA
>CAUYLG010020398.1:0-27451 GCA_963573385.1 Cacajao melanocephalus
GCAGAAGCTCTTGAGTTTAATTGGATCCCATTTGTCTTTTTGGCTTTTGTTGCTCTTGGTGTTTTAGTCATGAAGTCTTTGCCTATGCCTATCTCCTGAATGGTATTAACTAGGTTTTCTTCTAGGATTTTTATACTTTAAGGTCCTATGTTTAAGTCTTTAATGCATCTGAAGTTAATTTTTGTACAAAGTGTGAGGAAGGGGTCCAGTTTCTGTTTTCTGCATATGGCTAGGCAGTTTTCTAAACACTATTTATTAAATAAAGAACGCTTTCCCCATTGCTTGTTTTTGTCTGGTTTGTCAAAGATCAGATGGTTGTAGATGTGTGGTGTCCTCTGTTCTTTTCCATTGGTCTGTATATCTGTTTTGGTACCAGTACCATGCTGTTTTGGTTACTGTAGCCTTATAGTATAGTTTGAAGTCAGGTAGCATGGTGCCTCCAGCTTTGTTCTTTTTTGCTTGGCGATATGGAATTTTTTGCTGCATATAAAATTTAAAATATTTTCTAAGTCTGGGAAGAAAGTCAGTGACAGCTTGATGGAGATAGCATTGAATCTATAAATTACTTTGAGCAGTATGGCCATTTTCATGATATTGATTTTTCCTATCCATGAGCATTGAATATTTTTCCATTTGTTTGTGTCCTCTCTTATTTTCTTGAGCAGTGGTTTGTAGTTTTCCTTGAAGAGGTCCTTCACATCCTTGGTAAGTTATATTCTTAGGTATTTTATTCTCTTTGTAGCAATTGTTAATAGGAGTTCACTCATGATTTGGCTCTCTATTTGTCTATTATTGGTGTATAGTAATGCTTGTGATTTCTGCACATTGATTTTGTATCCTGAGACTTCACTGATGTTGCTTATCAGCTGAAGGAGTTTTTGGATTGAGACGATGGGAGTTTTCTAAGTATACAATCATGTCATCTGCAAACAGAAGCAATTTGACTTTCTCTCTTCCTATTTGAATACTCTTTATTTCTTTCCCTTGCCTGATTGCCCTGGCCAAAACTTCCAATACTATGTTGAGTAGGAGTGTTAAGAGACGGCATCCTTGTCTTGTGCCAGTTTTCAAAGAGAATGCTCCCAGCTTTTGCCCATGCCATATGATATTGGCTGTGAGTTTATCTTAAATAGCTCTTATTATTTTGAAATATGTTCCATCAATACCTAGTTTATCAAGAGTTTTTAACTTGAAGGGGTGTTGAATTTTACCGAAGGCCTTTTCTGTATCTATTGAGATAATTATGTGGTTTTTGCCATTTGTTTTGTTTATGTGATGGATTACATTTATTGATTCACATATGTTCAATCAGCCTTGCATCTTGGGGATGAAACAGACTTCACTGTGGTGTATAAGCCTTTTGATGCGCTACTGGATTCTGTTTTCCAGTATTTTATTGAGGATGTTTGCATCAATGTTCCTCAGGGATATTGACCTGAAATTTTCTTTTTTAGTTGTGTCTCTGCCAGGTTTTGGTATCAGGATGATGCTGGCCTCATAAAATAAATTAGGGAGGTGTCCCTCTTTTTCTATTGTTTGGAATAGTTTCAGAAGGAATGATACCAGCTCCTCTTTGTACCTCTGGTAGAATTTGGCTGTGAATCCATCTGCCTTATAAGGGCTCCTAAAGGAAGCACTAAACAAGGAAAGGAAAAACCCATACCAGCCACTGGAAAAACATACCAAATTGTAAAGACCATCCACACTATGAAGAAACTGCATCAACTAATGGGCAAAGTAACCATATGACAGGATCAGATTCACACATAACAATCTTAATGTAAATGGGCTAAATGCCTCAATTAAATCTTAATAATCCATAATGTAAATGGGCTAAATGCCTCAATTAAAAGACACAAACTGGCAAATTACATAAAGAGTCAAGACCCATTGGTTTGCTGTATTCAGGATACCCATCTCACATGCAAAGACACACATAGGATCAAAATAAAGGGATAGAGGAATATTTACCAAGCAAATTGAAAGCGAAAAAAAAAAAAAAAAACAGCAGGGATTGCAATCTTAGTCTCTGATGAAACAGACTTTAAACCAACAAAGATCAAAAAAGATAAAGAAAGGCATTACATAATAGTAAAGGCACCAATTCAGCAATAATACTGGAGCACCCCGATTCATAAGCAAGTTCTTAGGGACATACAAAGAGACTTAGACTCACACACAGTAATAGTGGGAGATTTTAATGCATCACTGTCAATATTAGATCAATGAGACAGAAAATTAACAAGGATATTCAGGACTTGAACTCAGCTACATACCAAGCAGGCCTAATGGACATCTATTTAGTTATTTCAGTTACTGAAATGACCAGGTCATCTTTGCATCATGGAATCTGCAATCTACAGAAGGTAGAAATATGTTCTCCATAATTCTTTCTAATATAAATAAAAACATTGAAATGTTCCATTTAACATTTCAGAGATGGAAATAAATATTTTGAATTATTTTAAAGACTAGTTTTTTTTTTGTTTTCATTCACCTCTGATTCAAAACTTCTGTGTTTCAGGCCTTTTTTTTTTTTGAGACAAAAGTTTCATTCTTGTTGCCCAGGATGGAGTGAAATGGCATGATCTCAACTCATTACAACCTCCACCTCCTGTGTTCAAGCAATTCTTCTGCCTCAGCCTCCTGAGTAGCTGGGATTATAGGCATGTGCCATCACACCCAGCTAATTTTGTATTAGTAGAGATGGGGTTTCTCCATGTTGGTCAGGCTGGTCTTGAACTCCTGACCTTAGGTTATTTGCCTGCTTTGGGCTCCAAAAGTATTGGGATTACAGGCATGAGCCACCACGCCTGGCCTACAACTTCTTTTTAACACATCATATTTTCAACTTATAGGGAATATAAAACTGAAAATCCCTAGCACATTAGTGTAATTGACTTTATAGAAAATCTTAAAATATAAAAGTGCCATTTTTTGTTGTGAAGATTTATGAACATGTATATATCCTGAATTTTCACATTTTTGTCATGTCTCCATATTTGAGGACGTTTATGTTCTTTTCATTTTCAAACTTTCTGAAATGTGCATAATGCTTTGTTGTTACATGTATGTTATTCCAAACTCTACTGATCTATGGGGCCTGGAAAGTGGAGATAAAAAATATCCTTATGTTTTGTCCTTGTACATTTCTCCTTTTTGTCTAATTTTGGAATATATTCTTTAACCAATTTAGTGAGCTGGGCATTCAGATTTTACCAGACATGATGGATGATTTTTACCTCATATTTTAGTCTGATAAAAGAAGTGAGTATGTCAATTTTTTACAACATTCAATTGTGAGCAAGAGTATTATTTTGTTTGTCCTTTAGTAGATTTTTATTACCTTTAGTCTCATGATTGAACATATACATTAACTGTACATTTATCTTCCTATGGTCAGACAGGCATTTGGGCTTATTCAATATTTCTTTTGTCTACTTGCTCATTCGTATCTCATCTTTCCATTGAAGAAATATCAAAAATAACAAAGTTACCAAATGAATGTGGTTGGCATGGAATCACAGAACTTAGTTGACTCTGTCGTAAAGGTGCATTTTTTCTATTCATTAATATTTAAAAATAGACCTACAGGAATAAAAAAGAGAAACAGTGATAAAGTTTAATTAAGGCAACAAAATGCATAATGCTAAATAAAACTCCATAAAAATCCAACAACAAACAATAAATTATTGTCATGTCTATATTATTATACTTAGTTCACCACATACACACACACACAATGTACTCCCAAAGAGAACTTGAGATAGTTAAAAATAGACACTAATGTAATTTCCATGTCCATTTTTTATTTAATTTAATTTGTGGTTTTTACAAATATTATACTTCTTTGTCTTGATGGGTCTTGTATGGTTCATAAACCACATGCAACTGATCTTAGCAGAATAATATCCAAATATAAAATAAAATAAATGTACTTTAATTTTATATATTTAAATTATTATAGGAATTAATTATTAATTTAAAGAACATTTATAGTATAGGTAAATCTCATGTCATTTTTTTCCTACCATAGTGTCTCTGTGTTAAGTTTAAGAGTTTTGATGGGGGCTTTCTTAAGTTTTTAAATAAAATATAATTTTAAAAATTATGAGTGTCTTTTGTTTTTTGTTTTGCAATACCTAGATGTGGTAAGACATCTTAAAGACTGTTTTTTAAGTAGGATGCAATGGATTCTCAAGTATAAATTTTTAGGAAGGCTTTTATGGATAAAAATAATTTCCATAAATTACTGAATTATTTCTCAAAGATTTATGCATTTGAACTTAAGAGTAGTATTCTGTCTAAGAGGAAAGGCAGGTTTTTGATTCCCTATTATAGATATGGAGAATTAGGATTTAAGAGGGATAGTTCACCAAATCACACACAAAACTTAAATTGATGGCTCAAAAGACAATGACATTTCCACTGCAGTTTTTATATTTGATGTGATTAGTGTCCAATTTTTATTTGCTTCTGGCTTCTGAGGATTAATGAAAGTCCAAATGTAAGATATTAAAATCTCTGAGCTACTGTGTGGCACTTCCAATTTATTATCTATTTTCAAAATTGTATTTCCACAAATCATGGGGTTTTGATAGAATATAGACATTTATAGGATTTCTCCAAAAATGAAATTTAATTCAACTCATCAAGAATTATTTAACCCCTAAGGTATAAAAGCACTCTTCTAGTTACTGTGAGAAAAATATTTTTAATCAAAGAATTTTTCTTGTATTTAAAAAACTGGTTGGGCGCAGTGGCTCACACCTGTAATCCCAGCATTTTGGGAGGCTGAAGTGGGTGGATCACCTGAGGTCAGGTGTGAGAGACCAGCCTGGCCAACATGGTGAAACCCCACCTCTACTAAAAATACAAAAATTACCTGGGCCTGGTGGTGGGTGGGCAGCTGTAGTTCCAGCTACTCGGGAGGCTGAGGCAGGAGAATCACTTGAACTGGGGAAGTGGAGGTTGCAGTGAGCTGAGGTCATGCCACGGATTCCAGCCTGGGCAACAAAGTGAATTAGACTCCATCTCCAAAATAAAAAAATATTATTAGTTTCAGGAGAAAATATATATATATATTTAAAAATAACTAACATTGCAAGCTTGATACAACTAATATTACATGTTAAAACTTTTAAAATTCCTGTTAGAGTAACACATTTGGGCATGGTACCCCTTATGATGGAGGTAAGAAAATCCAGACTTTTTATAGACAGAAAAAAAAAATTGAATGCTGCATTTTTTGAAGCCTGAAGATCTGCAGTACCTATAAAATAGATCAACTGTATGTGAGTGGAGGACACATCTTAGTCTCTTCTCCCCACAGAAAGGAGATCTAACAAGAGACTTCATGAATGCTATAGTTTGATTTGAGAAGCAATCTCATGGAATGAAAATGGAGTCTGGGGAGCATAAAACAAAGAAGAATGAAAAATAATACAAATATCCTAATGAAAAATAATACAAATATCCCAGAATCTTCTGAAAGAATGTGGATAATGTGTCTCGGTATATTCTACCTGAGCAGCTGAAGATAGGAGCACACATTCACATTTTCCTCTACTGTGCAATGAATAACTTATGATGTGTTCTCCATGCTTCTAGGCTGCATATACATGACTGCCAGGTGTGTTCCTAGAGGCATCCTGCATAGTGGATCAGAGAAGCCCTGGTGCAGAAAATAGGAGATGCATGCTTTAGTAGATGGAAACTTCGGTTACATCTTTATAAAGCTAGTGGTGGTGACAACAGCTAGTATAGAAAGGGGGCCAGTAGGATGTAAGGTGGAACCCAAGACATTTTCAATACAATACACCATAGGAAGGCAGATTTAGAAGGTATCTCAGCATCCTAATTTTAATGGTTATGGTCAGACCTCTTAACTAATTCAGTAAAAATTTCCCTCAGCATCTGCTATATGTCCTGGAAATTGTGTTACAAAGAAGCATCAGAAACATATTTTGAAGAATTCAAAACAAGTTAAGAGACAAACAAACTGCAAAAAACTGAAAAGTATTGTGATAGAGATTAAAATATAAAAAAAGCCAGGACAGAAACTTAGCCAAATCTTAATATAATACAATTAAAAATGTAAATGCCTAAATAAGTTTGATAAATATTTTATAAATTGAAGGTGACTGTGCAAATAAAATAGGAAGAAGGAGAAGGAAAAAATGTCTTCAAATTCAGAAGAAAATCTTCTTTGAGAGAAAAACTAGAAGTTTGATTTCAAAGTGAGACAGTGTTTGGGAACCCACCCTAGCCTAAAACCATTTTGTTTTTCTTCTTGGCTCAGTTTGAGTATCTCAGCTTAAAAATAGCTGCAAGTTACCCATGAATGTCCTCTAAAAGACTGGTGAGGTCAGAATAAGTTAACCTTGAAGATGTAAGTTTTACCTGAAACTAAATACCTGATGTCAATTAAAGATTTTCTAAAAAGAAATTATAAAACTGATTTTGGAGCATTGGTTTGGGGCTGTTACTTATTCTTCAGACGATAAAACTTCTCTGAAAATCTGCAAGTGTTGTCTTTATCAATTTATGGCCTCATATTTTACTATAGTGCTCAGAAATAATTCTTTTGTTCACTTTTCACCATCTTCCTTTCCCCCAAAACCAATAATTTAATCTTATAAAATAGAGATTTAATAGTTGCTATCATCTAAGCTGAAGATCAGTATAGTCAAATAAAATGTACTGAGATACGTTATACACATATACACATTGAGACTAGGAATTTCTATACTGATGAGACTTAATCTGTTGCTTGTGAATAATTTAGAAATAGGATACTCTAGGCAAGCAGATCCTACTCAACTTATTTAAATCTTGGACTTTTCAAGTTAGTCTGTGACTAATTCTTAGTTTTTGGAATATCTCCTGATTGTTTTTCTGAAGTTATAATTTTTCTTCTTCTTCTTTTTTTGAGATTTTGTTTTGCTCTTTTTGCCCAGGCTGGAGTGCAATGGCATGATCTCGGCTCACTGCAACCTCCACCTCCTGATTTGAAGCAATTCTTCTGCCTCAGCCTCCTGAGTAGCTGGGATTAAAGGCACCTGCCACCATGCCTGGCTAGTTGATAATCCTTCTTTGGTGTCCTTGATGCACTGTTCTTTATCTTTACTCTTATTGGAACGTCTAAAGCTGAGTATTTGCAACTCTTGTGTTTATTTATGTCCCCTTGGTGATTTTTTAACTGTGTCACTTTGAATACCAGCTGCATGCCAAACACTCCCAAATTTATATATGCAGCCTCAGCCTGAATTTTATACCCATTATTTAACTGCTAAATAGACACCTCTAGTTAGAGATCAAGTAGACATCTATAATTTTACTTTTTCAACACCAGAATTTATTCCTTCCTCTATCTTCTAAATCTGCTGCAGCTTCAGAGTTCCCAAATTCCAGTTGATTGCAAGTCCATTCTAAAAATTGTGTAACTCAAGTTTTGGAATTCTTCTTCTTCTTTTTTTTTTTTTTTTTTTTGAGATGGATTTTTGCTCTTGTTGCCCAGGTTGGAGTGCAGTGGCACAATCTTGGCTCACTACAACCTCCACCTCCCAGGTTCAAGTAATTCTCCTGCCTCAGCCTCCAGAGTAGCTGGGACTACAGGCATGCACCACCATGCTTGGCTAATTTTGTATTTTTAGTAGAGATGGAGTTTCACCATATTGGCCAGGCTGGTTTCAAACTCCTGACCTCAATGATCCACCTGCCTCGGCCTCCCAAATTGCTGGGATTATAGGCGTGAGCCACCACGACTGGCAGTTTTGGAATTCTTTTGACTTCTCCCTTTTCTCTCATATCATCCTTTTAATCAGTTAAGGCTTTCTGTTAGTGAGACATTGATCACCACCTGTGGGGGTGTGTCCTGCAAAACCTGACTCTGAGGTAGATGAATAAATAAAATACACTCACACACCAAATACAGTGAACGAGTGACCTAGGGAAGTCGTCAGCTGCTCTCAGAGGGCTACTGCAGCTACCAAATTCCTACTGGCTGTTCCCCCTCACTTTTATTCAGTATAGATTTAATAACAGAGGTTCTAAGTCAACATACTGGTGAATAATTAACATGGTAAATAGAGTGGTTTTAGGAATAATAAAAGCTTTGGTTCCAGAGTGCAGAGTAAACACTGTTAACGGGTAATCCCCCTCTGACCTGCCCCTGAGAGGGTCATCTGGCACTAAGTTCACATGAGTAAACAAGCAGTTACAGTAGAGACAAAGGTATGTGAGGCAAACAGACTTAACTGAGGAAGCTTCTATTATCCCTAATCTTCACCCTATGACCTCATGGTCTAAGGTAAGAACTGGCTGCCTTCAGCCTGTCCCATTATTACAAGGTAATAAAAACCTTTCAGCCTTCCGAAAGGTTAGAGACTATATTCTTCCAACTTTCCCTAATATTTCCCTTAATATTTTGCCAACCACCCTGAGTGAATCCCAACGTTTTATTTCTATCTTTAGAGTGTCTCCAAATTACATAACTTTTTAATGACTTATGAGGATATCCGATTCATCCAGGCACAGTTTTCACTTGCATTACTGCAAAAGACACCAAAATAGTTTTCCATCATCAACTTTTGTCTCCCTATGTATATTACCATTTCAATTGTCAAAGTGATCCTTTTACCATCTTTATCAGTGACTGTAATTTCTCCCCACAGAAATCACCAAAGGCTTCTTATTCCTCTGAGAGTAAAAACAAACATACTTTTAATGGCCAGCAAAACTCTAAGTAACTTACTCCTTCTTAGTACTCTGACCTCATTTCTTATGACATTGTTTTTGGCTTGCTGTCCCCTAGCTAAACTGCTCCTCCTTCTGTTTCTGGAATGTGCCAGCATACAAGTGTTCCTCTCTCTGCCTTGTATGCTTTTGCCCCACATGCCCACATGGTTAAAACTCTCACCTTCAATCTTCTCCATAAATATCAGCTTCTCTTCTTTTTTTTTTTTTTTTTTTTTTTAATGAGAGAAAGAAAGAAGAAGAAAGAAAAAAAGGGGGAGAGAAAACAGAATTCTTGCTCTATTGCCCAGGCTGGAATACAATCTAAGAATAGCTATTAAAAACCTCTTTTATGCCGATAATTGTACTTAACAACAGAGACAAGAAGGAATAAGGGAAGAAAATAACAAACAGCCAACCAATATTTCATTTAAGTCTGTGAAATGCTATGCAAATATTGAAGAGTGATTTACTTCCAATTATATAGTCACTTTCAGAATAGGTGTAATATGATACTGAGAAAAATGTATGTTCTGGAGACCTAGGATGAAAAATTATATAGATATTCACTAAGTTTACTTATTTCAGGTCTAAATTCTCTGTTAATTTTCTATCTCATTGATCTGTCGAATATTAACAATGTGGTGTCAAGATCTCCCGCCATTATTGTGTGGGAGTCCAAGTCTCTTTATAAGTCATTTAGAACTTGTCTTATATATCTGGGTGCTCCTAGATTGGGCACATATATATTTATGATCATTAACTCCTGTTGTTGCATTGATTCTTTTACCATTATGTAATATCCTTCTTTGTTTCTTTTAGTCTTTGTTACTGTTAAAGTCTATTTTGTCGGAGACAAAAATTACAACTCCTGTTTTTGTTTTTGTTTTTTTTTACTCTCCATTTGATTGGTGAATCTTCCTCCATCCCTGTTTTGAGTCTGTGTGTCGATGCTTGTGAGATGAATCTGGATACAGCGTACCAATGGGTTTTGACTTTTTGTTCAATTTGCCTGTCTTTAATTGGGGCATTTAATCCATTTAAATTTAGGATTAATATTAATATTTGTGAGTTCAGTATTATGATTTAATGCTAGCTGGCTATTTTGCCCATTAGTGGATGTAGATTCTTCATTATGGAGATACTCTTTACATTTTGGTAGGTTTTTGGGATGGCTGATACTGGTTGTTCCTTTCTGTTTGTAGTGCTTCTTTCAGAAGCTCTTGTAAAGCAGGCTTGGTGGTGATGAAATCTCCGAGTGCTTGCTTGTTCGCAAAAAAATTTGTTTTTCCTTCACTTATGAAGCTTAGTTTAGCAGGATATGAGATTCTGGGTTGAAAATTCTTTTCTTTGAGGTTATTGAATACTGACCCTGACTCTCTTCTAGTTTGTAAGGTTTCTGCTGAGAGGTCTGCTGTGAGTCTGATCGGCTTCCCTTTATGGGTAACCTGACCTTTCTCTCTAGCTGCCCTTAGAATTTTCTCCTTTATTTCAACCCTAGTGAATCTAGCGATTATGTGTCTAGGAATTGCTCTACTTGAGGAATATCTTTGCGGTGTTGTCTGGATTACCTGGAGATGAGTATTGTCCTGGCTTACTAGGTTAGGAAAATTTTCCAGGATAATATCCTGAAGAATATTTTCCAACTTGGATTCATTCTCTTCATGACATTTAGGTACGCCTATCAGTCGTAAATTAGGTCTTTTCACATAATCCCATATTTCTTGGAGACTTTGCTCATTCCTTTTTACTCTTTCTTCTCGAGTCTTGTCTTCTCGTTTCATTTCATTGAGTTGGTCTTCGACCTCTAATATCCTTTCTTCTGCTTGATGAATTTGACTGTTAAAACCTGTGCATTCTTTGCGAGGTTCTCGTATTGTGTTCTTCAGTTCCATTAATTCACTCATATTCCTCTCTAAATTGTCTATTCTCGTAAGCATTTCTTCAAACCTTTTTTCAAGTTTCTTAGTTTCTTTACATTGGGCTAGAACGTGTTCTTTAAGCTCAGAAAAGTTTCTTATTATCCACCTTCTGAAGCCTAATTCTGTTAATGGATCACACTCGTTCTCCATCAGGCCTTGTTCCCTTGTTGATAAGGAACTATGATCCCCTATAGAAGGAGAGGCACTCTGATTTTGAGTATTCTCAGCCTTTTTATGCTGGTTTCTTCCTATGATTGTGAGTTTATCCACCTGTCGTTTGTAACTGCCAACTTTCAAATTAGGTCTCTGAGTGGACATCCAACTTGTTGATTCCCAGCGCCGAAACCTGAGCAACCCACTGTGCCGACTAAAACAGCAGCATTAAGATTCGTGGTGCTTTTCTGCCCGGGAATCTCGGGTCTGGCTTCCCTCTTAAATCCTTTTCAATCAGGTAAATAGGCGTGTCTGCCTTACCGGAGCTCCAAACGTCGACCAAAAGGGGAGCCAGTCCCGTTTAGTCTGCACCGAGAACAGCTGCGCGGAGGCGCCGGCAAAACCGCCACGCCGGCCACAAGAGTCACGCTGGCGACCCGTGGGGCTCCTCCGCTGGGAATCTCTGGTCTGTGGGCAACAAAAATTCATCTGTAAGTGTGGCGTTCTCTCCTTCTGTGTGCTTTCTCTGGGAGCTACAATCCTGAGCTGCTAGTAGTCAGCCATCTTGGATCTCTCTTCTCGGGAAAAAGTATTTTTAAGCCAAAATTGTATCGTCATGATTGATAATTTCTTGGTTGTTTGCACTGCAGTTTTGCACTCCTCTAGCCACAGGTCATTACTTTTTTTTTTCTTTAACTGTATTCTGCTTGCCTGAGTTAGAATACAGGCTCTACTATGAATTACTAACATGACATTGGCTAAATTACTTTATTTTTCTAAGCCTCAATTCACTTTAATATAAAATAGGGATAATGATATGTAATTTATAGGATTGTATGGAGGATTACATAAGAAAATCATGTAAAACTGCTTAGAATGATATCGGGTATACAATACATACATACATATATATAATTTCATTAGCTAAATTCTAAAGTATTTTAACAAAATTCTGATTTTAAAAATACATTAAAAGTCATTTCTTCAAAATCATTAGCAATAAATTAGATGTTTGTTAATCATCTCTTCCTAAGTACCATGGGGATATTGCATAAACATTTGAAAATCCTCAGCACTGGGTTAAAAACTAAATGCTTGCCCCCCTACCAGCACCACACACAAACACATTGTGACATGCACATTCACATGAAAATGTGAATGAACTTTAAGAATATTACTCTAAGGAAAAAAGCCGGACACAGAAGGAATAATGCATAATTGCCCTTATGAGGTATCAAAAATAAATGAATTTAAAGAATCAAAGATTGGAATAGTGATTGCCAGATACTGGGAGAAAAGGGAAATGAGGAGTTACTCATCAACCGGCATAAAGTTTCAGTTCACACAACCATTTCGTCTTCACCACAAACCTTCTGTGCATCAGTATTTTACAAAATCCACAGTATTATACTCAGGAGATTATTTTTCTGTGATCTCTATTTATACTACGACAGTTATTTATCGATATTCCTGATTAACTTTTGCTATGATATAGATACAGTTTGTATTGTGTGGCTGAGAAATATTTCCTAGAGATCCTAGAATTATTAAGCTTGGCAGTCAACAAGGTTACCTGGGCTTTCCCCTGAAACCAGTGATAATGTCAAAAGATTTATCTTTCTCTCAATTTGTATCAATCTAATACTTTCTTTATGAGATTATTGAACATACACATTTATAGATCACTTCAGAGTGAATGTGAAGAAACATGTTTAAGGGAGAGCCTTCTTTATAAGATTTGAGTGTTGGCACCCTCTCTGCTTTGCTTACTGCTATTCCCTTGGTAATATACAGAATAATTTTAATATAGGAAAGATAAGTATTAATTGCAAAAAAGAATTTGCAGAATTGTCAATTGGATGTCTACCTGCTCCTGACTTTTTTCTTCAGCTTATCCTCTTTCATGGTTGTAACACAGATGGCCTTAGATATTTATATATAAAGGGAGACTGGATGTCTTTTAGCAGCTTTATAGATCTAATTTCTCCATTGAGTGGGAGGATCAAGTTCATTAGTGTTCAATTCTATTAATTTATATTTTTAAGTTTTTTGCTCTACCAACATATAGGTAACTTATATTTCTTAAATCAAGCACAGATTGTCATTAGTTGTATAAAATTACTAAAATGGGTACTGTAGAGTCAAAAAGAAAGGTGTAAGCCATGTTGTTTGGGCAAGCATTATGGTGAGATTTTAGTATGTTATGCGTCAAATTTCTCCCCTACCAAATTAAATCATACAACAACTTTTTGCATTTTTAAACCCATAAACACAACCTACCACCACCATTGACAAACAAACCAACACTGAAACTGAGTTGAATATGTATGTGATTATTTCAGCTAAAAATTCACCTCTGAGTTTTTATATTCTCATCACAGATAAAGTATGTTCAATCCTTTACTCAGTATTTCGTTTTGTATAGAAATACTGATGGGTATCCTGCATAATTCCTTTTTAATTCAAAATTATTGTTTACTTTGTTTACTTCTGTATAAAAAATCTTTAACAGGAATATAATTAATATTTGTATATTCCTCTTTCAACAGTGGAACAAAAATCTTTGCTTTATCTCTAACAGTAGTTATTTTGCACTTGCATTAACATTGCATTCAACATTTTGAAGGTAGCTGTGCCCTTAGAATTAAATATTTTTACTTGTTTTCTCCCTTTTTTTTGTAAATTATACACCATGAAATTTGAGTAATACTTTTTAATTAAACATATTTGACGACTTTTCCTTACTTGCTGCTAATGATAGAAATTTACCAAAATGTCTACATACCAGTGTATCAGAGTATAGATTGAATCCACACTATGGTTTTACCTGTATTAGCCTCTGGATATGTTTTTAAAATATAGTTATTATTAGCTGCTTTTGTCTTAATCCTTGAGTTTGCAAAATCAATATGTGCCCTTATTAACACAACAGGGATTTTATCAGTCAATAAAAACAGAATCTTTAATAGAACTTGCTTTATCTTCCATCTCTTACCAACCAACCATTACATCTAATATCAGAAAATTCAATGAATTATAAATTTATAGATGATAAATACTTACCCCTTTAATACTCCTCTGAAATGTTTTCTGAGAATTAGAAATACTGTACAAGTTAGATAGGGCAATTGTGCACACTTATGAAGCTGTGTGAGCATGTATTTAACAGTTCTCTCAATAGTGATTTCCTAATCTGACCTTATGTTTACATTTGGATATAATTTAAAAAGTAAAATTTTGCTTCCTTGCTATAAAGATAAGCAAGTATTTTGATGATGAAATAAACATAATATTGTGCTAGCAATTTAACTCAAATTTGATAGATGATATATGCTGTATGTGATATATGATATAAGCATACCTGTATACATACCTAGTATTGCATATGAAAAAATTTAGAATATAGCTTTGGGAAATTGTATGTTTTCTGCCAATATCAAATTTAAGTACCAATGATGAATGCAAAAATGTGAAACTTCACTCTTTTCTCTTGTTTTTCTCTATTAGAATATCAGTATTTATTCCTTACTCATTTTTTGTGTCATCAGCATTTACTGCACAGGCTGCACCTAACATTAATAAAAAGAATCAATATTTATTAAACGTTTTATATGGTATGGATCGAGTGTCGACTCTGAAAGAGATTTACTATATGTACAATTTAAGAAAATTATTTTTATATCAAACTTATCTGTAAGATGACAATAATAATAGAACCTCTATCAGACAGTCATATGAGAATTTAGAGAACTAACGTAAGTGAATTAGTGAGCAGAGATTCTGGCTTACAGAAATTCCTCAAATGTTACACTAGCTATTTTGTACCAAACATAATACTAGGAACTTCACTTTTACCATGTTATTTAACCCTACCACAATCCTCTGCTAGGTAAATTAACAAAGTAAATTTATATCTAATCTAACATAGGACCAGGAGTTAACCTCAGAGAAGGCTGACTTAAAGCCTACACTAATATTTGTATTTCAACCTTGTTTAGCGTTTAACAGATGAATGATTTAATAGATATAGGATTCCTTATGAAGAAAATCTAGAATCCATATGTCCCAACACAACACATTTATTTAATGTCCATTGCTTGTTAAGTATATAAATAAGTGAAGCAAATGTGATTGTAATTCACTTTGGAAGGTTTGAGACACACACACACACACACACACACACACACACACCTCTCTATATATGTGCATGTATATAAATATGCGTATATACACACCTCTGTTTTTGTGTGTATATATATGTATAAATACACACACATATATACACACACACACACACACGCAATACCAAAGCATTGTTCATGTATAAGCTTTATCAATGGCCATCTAGGAAGAACAGAATTAAAGAATACAGCTGGGGCTATTACTTTCCACTTCAAAATCAAAATACAGTCCTAGTTGTCATTGAATGGGTAAGATAATGGTGGATATCCCCAAGTATCCTCACAGACTGTCTCTGGAGAGGAGAGGCAACAGGGCCAGAGCCCTTACTACATAAGTATTAAAGAAAACAATGGGGAAAAACTCTCTAAGAAATACCATCCTAAAATCAGTAAACTCTCATCAATTAAATTGCATGTTTTTCTTCCCTTGAGGAAGAGACAATGGAGACTATATAGGGAAAACACACTCTGTTTTCCTAATGATACTCTCCTTGACAAGAATGTGGATATTTGAAGGCTCTTTTATAGAAATGTGAAAAGGAGAAATTGGCATCCATACCCAACACTGTGATAAGCTTTTAATTGCTTGTTCAGGAAGTGCTGCTATATAGAGTCTCAGGTGAAGGAGAGATCTTGCTAGACTATGACGATATAAACTGACTTGGTACACTCTAGAAAATAACTTAAAATAATACATACATTGGGGCAGAAGGGGACATACCAGGCAGAAATAAACCTAGTATTCTTGAAATGGAAAGGGTAAGATTAATTTGGTTTAGCAGATTCTTTATGTGGAAAGTAGTTGGAAAAATGTTAAATCCAGACAGTGATCATTTTGGACCAGGTTTTCACTGTCAAAATAAGGAGATTATTTTATATATAATACAATAACCATAAAGGTTTTACAGAGATATATGGCATACAGGAAACTAGATAGACAGATCTGTAAAGATTAGGAATATTGGGAGAAAAAAAAAAAGTGGAGTCTGTAGAATCACTTAAACTACTGGAAAAATAAAAGTGCTATGATACACTGATACACACCTTAGAGATATAAGATTTGCTGTGGGTTTTAGATAATCTTGGACTTAGCAAATTGATATTAAAAATATAGACACAAAAGTGAAAACTTTAAAAAGTAATTTTTTAACCTAAGATTGACTAAAATTGTTTATATTAACTATAAGGAAAATTTTAACATCATTTGAAAAATACATATTATTACTTAGGGTATATGCATTATAAAACATTTTTCTAGTTTTTTATTAATTTAAGATTTCCAGAAATTCAAGGAATTCTGACCAATCTAATCCATGAGTAATAATAAGGTTATTTATATTTTAATGTATTCTCTAATCATTTTTATCCAGCATTTATTTGATTGGACAAACAAAAAGTCTTCTGCCTCATCACTTAATGGCCACCTTCTTCCTTTTCAGTTTTACAAAAAGCCATTTTAGCTAATTCAAGGAAGTCATAAAACTGCTTTTTCCCTATGACCAGCAAATAATTCATCTGGGACTATGAATTATTTGTGCTTCTTCACTTTCTATAGGAAACTGTCCATATCAATAATAAATAATAATAAAGTGGTACTAGCTAGTATTATGTTTATTTCTCATTATATACCAGGCATATGTATATTTTTGTTTTTTTTTGTTTTGAGACAGAGTCTTGCTCTATCACCCAGGCTGTAGTGTAGTGGCTTGATCTTGGTTTACTGCAACCTCCGCCTCCTGGGTTCAACCATTTGGCTGCCTCAGCCTCCCAAGTAGCTGGGATTACAGGTGCCCGACCAGTCATGTTTTAAGCACTTTACATGTATCAATTAACTTACTCTTTGCAACAAATATAATGCATAGATAGCAATTTTTCAAATTTCCAGATGTGAAAACTGAATTAGGGAGTCATTTCATTTTGGTTCCAGTGTTTCTGTTACCTGTCAACAGCTGATATTTGGCTCTTCTGTACCAATGGGAGTCACGTTTCTTCAGATGGCAGGTTTATAATTCCATTATTTGATTCTGAGTTTACTAATAATGTGCAACTAGAAGAAGGATAAACCTCTTTCTTTGACTGTTGGGTTTATAGGCTGCTTTCATTTGTCAACCTTTAGAGTAAAAAATATTTTTAAAAAATTTGGTAAAAGTGTGAGAAAAAGAAGCTTCACAAGTAAAATCCAATTACAGGAAATAGTGTTTACTCTTTGTTTGCATTTCACTATATATTTTAACATTCTATTTTAAATAAACATATGAAAAATAGGGAGACTATTATAATCCTCATATATCTGATTTGATAAGAAATTTAGCATTTTACCATATTAATCTATTTTTTTGTTGAAGTTTTATAATGCATGGCTCTCATATCATGGCATTTTGCATCAAAATACTTCATTTTGTCTCTGTAAGAGTACAGATATATTCGTGTACCATCAAAATATCATTATCAGCTATAACAAAATTAGCAACAGCAATTTAATAATCTCATATAATATCCCACCCATCTTCAAGATTATTTTCTGATTTTCTTCCATGTACATGAGAGTACTTTTTCCATGTACATGAAAGTACTTTTTTTTTTAAACCATCACTATATTTTAATTAAAGTACACATAGGGCATTAGAGATTATGTCTCTTAAATCTTTTAATTTGGACTATCATCTGTTTTTTATGCCATTAACTTTCTGAAAGTATCTGTAGTTGTCTTACAGAATCTCCTGCTTTCTAACTTATTTTGTTGCCCTCTTACTGTTTAACATGTTCCTCTGCCCCTTGTATATTCTGTAAACTGAAAATTCATTTTCCATTTGTCATTGCAAAAAAAAGAGGAGAAAAAATATTGTGTATGGTTTACTTCATGTTTCATGAGGCAGGTGGTATAAAATGCCTTGTTGTACCATGATTAGTCAAGTTAATTTTGTTAGTGGTTTCAGGTGGTGGAATATGAGTCCTGGTTGGTAAAGATGCTTTTTCCCTATAACCAGCTAATTGTTGGAAGGTGAAATTTGGCAAGCAATGGGAGTTATTTTCTCATAAATATTTGATCTAAGTTTTTATTTTTTTAAAGCACTCATTTATATTCGTTATGTTCTTAAATCAATTATTTCTTTAGTGTTTGCTAAATGTTGATCCTACTGATTCTAGCTTTGTTTCCTGCATTAATTAGTTGATAATATTCTACAAATAAAAACTTACTGTAATCAGAATATATGGTTTAAAAACCATAACCATGAAAGTAAATTTAGCAAGCAATTGCAAACATATTTAAATATATGTAATAGTAACATATATATATATGTGTGTGTGTGTGTGTGTGTGTATATGTATATATGGACATTTCAGAGTAAATTATTCTTATTTAGCATTACTTACCATTTCCTCAACGTATTCCTTAAAAGATCTAAATTTAGTACATGTTCTTCGCATAATAGAATTTGTGCATATATATGTACATAATCATAGGAAAATTCAAACTTGACTACATATTTTCACAAAAGTTATCATGTGTATGTATATTTGCAAGTCAGGCAGAATAAGTGTTGAGACAAAATATATTTTGAAATTACCTAAGTAATATTACAAGGATTCATCAAAATGCTTAATATTTTCGAATAATTATGTCTTAAATTCACACTGTGATGAATTATCTCCAGTGAATATATTTATGATTTTAAGAGGCATCTGCAAAAAAATTAGGAAGAAATAACTTTCTGAAGCTGGCTTTTTATCAAAATCATTTTGACGGGCTCAGGCTACCTACTGATTAAATTTACTTGAAAGGCAACAATATAACATTTATGTCAAGCATAAGCAAGAAATCAGCAGTGAAGCTTGGAATTGTTAGAAGGAAATATCATTTTTGGTACACAATTTATTATATCAAAATGCCAAATTTTCTTGTACATAAGAAAATTTAAGATTTATTGAAAGTTGGTAATATTTAGGATAAAATTGTATCATTGAGATATTACATTTTGTTTCACTCAAAGTTTTCAAGCTTCAATAAATTATGAGTATCAAAAATCAATAGTTATATTTTAAAACCATATAATATTATTGGTTTGCATTATATAAGTGTACCCCATTGATAGAGAATTATACATATCTTCACTTGAGATGTGTGTGTACCTATGTAACAAACCTGCATGATCTGCATATGTACCACAGAACTTAAAGAATAATTAAATTTTTAAAAAATTACATTAAATTGAGCCATACATTTTATAAAATTGAGCTATCAGACTTAGAAATCTTTTAACTATCTGACTTAAGAAAGGGAACGTAATAACTATTAACTAGACATTCACTATCTAAAAAACAAAGTGCTACATATTCTATAAAAGTAAATAACTCAGGACAGTAAAAGTAGTCAATTCATAAAAGATAGAGAACATACACATATACATACTACATAAAAAAGTATGTGAGCAATGCATATTATAATTCAAATATCTGAAAGATAAACAGATACTAACTAAAGCAATATTTCTTAATGTTAGGGTGGGCTATTAAAGATAAACTGGAATGGTCAAGAGGTAATCGATTAGTTTTGGAGACAGTAGTGTAAGCTCATGTTAAGATACATACAGAAGGATACATTAAAATATCTATAGATATATGTATATACACAAGTTAGTAATACACATGTATATTTTCTTGTGTAGAAATCCAAAAAGCAATTACAGCCCAGAAGCATAGCACTTTTGTTTCTAATATCATTCTCCAATGAATGGGCTTTTTAGATAAATGGCTTATTTTAGCACAATGATAGAAAATATACAATATGAGCCTGGAGTATCTTTTAGTGCCAGAAGGTAAGAAAATATTTTCCAAGGAAAAAAAAAAGGGGAATAAAGAAACCAGTGAAAGAGCTGAGAATGAGCAAGCCTGGAAAAATTGCACAAAAAATAAATAGAGTGGTATTGGATTATAATAACAAAAAGTAAATATTTATGAATTTACTGAAAAGACTGAACATGAAAAAAATATATCCTGTTCTAAAGAATATTAAATAATTTATGGCAGATAGCTCTTAATTTCCCACTCACTAAAAGTTGGCTGCACATAGTAACTTCTTGCAAAGAGTACTGTATAGAAAGTGGGAGCGGAAAGAATAAGTAAAGAGTTAATGAACTCAGTCATGTAATCAAGATTAAAACTCATAGTGGTACGTCATGTTAGGCGTGTTGATTGTGTGCACCTTCAATGTGATTTGATGAGAAAGACATTTTACCTTTGTGGTCTTCTTCCCCAAATTACATAAAGCCAGTTTAATCATTAGACAAGAATTAGACTAATCCCATTTAAGTGAAATCTACAAAATACCTCTCCAATATTTTCTCCTCATGAAATTAAAAAATAATCAAAAATATAGTCTTAGAAACTGTTAGAGCTAAGAGAAGCCTAAAGAGACGTAATGACTAAATGTAATTTGGTATCATGAATGGAATCCTGGCATAGCAAAAATATAAGATAATTAAATATCGCATATAGTCAATGGGATACTATTCAAGCATGAAAAAAAGAATGAAATCCTGTCATTTGAGACAGCATGAATGAACATGAAGGGTTACTAAGTTAAGTCCAAGCAGCCAGGCGCAGAAAGAAAATTACAGCATGATCTCATTCATTTGGCATCTTTAAAAAGGCTGATCTCCTAGACGAACAGTGTGGAATAGTGGTTACCAGAGGCTAGGGGAGGGTAGAAGGAAAAGGAAGTTGAAGACAGATTGGTCAACGACTGCACAATTATAGGTAGATAAGAGGAATAAGAAAGGTGACCATAGTTTAAAATACTGCATTGTGTACTTCAAAATAGCAGTAAGAGAGGACTTAAATGATCTCAACACAAAGAAATAATAAATATTTTAGGTGATGGAGATGCTGATAACCCTGATTTGATCATTACACAGTGTATACATGCATTAAAATATCACACTGTATCCCACAAATATGTACAATGATTATGTGTCAAAACGCAATAAAACTACAAAAAGAAAAGATACAGGCTTTAACTAATAACATATCAATATTGATTCATTAATTGTGACAAATATACTAATATATGTTCTTAATAGCATGGGAAATTGAGTGTGTGATAATAGCAACTCTCTCTACTATCTTCATAAAGTTTCTATAAATCTAAAACTATTCTAAAATTAAAAAATATGATTTCAAAAAGTTTAAGACCCTAGACACAATGTAGTGTCCTGGGTTAGATCCTGAAACAATTTGAGTAAGTAAGTAATATAGCTAATATTATACCTGCTTTAATTTTATAATCTTGACAAATGTGTTATGGTTACGTAAATTGTTAACATTAGGAGAAGCATGGAAAAGATATAAATTTTGTTTTACTACCACTGCTTCTCCTGTTACTCTATAATTGTTCCAAAATAAAAAGTATATTAAGAAATACAAATGATCCTAAAAGTTATCCTTACAAATACACATTTTTTTAGAAACACACACACACACACACACACACACACAGACACACTCTCTCTCTCCCTTCCTCCACCCCTCCCTCCCTGTTGTACCTGGTAGGTCTAGTCTAATCCTGTGAAGAATGAATCTGGTATGTAAAACATGTCCCGCGTCCTAGAATTAGACAACCCTCACCTAACCTTGGCTTCCTCTCTGGCTCAGCCTCTCCTAACCTCTCTGCACCACTTTTTCCTATTTAGACTAATTTCCAATCTTCCAGAAGGAGGCAATCAAGTCATGGAGCAACCCAGTTAAAACTGAGTCTCCCATGAAACATTTTCAAGGTGGAGGGGGTTTAAGAGGACAATATGGCAGAGAAGTCAGCTGTCATTGGCAAAAACGACGTAGGTCAATAGGCTGTGCACACCAAGTAGTTACTCTCCAGGTTGATAAAAACAACAAAAAGTATTCCTGCTGTGCAGACCTGGAGCTCCTGCTGACTTATCCCTGAGATTGCTTATGTACCTGAGAATTCAGTGCAGGAACAAGGGCCTTAGATTGAAATATACAAAAATACAAAACAACATGTTTATATTAAGGGAAAAAAAAATTAAAATGCACAAGATGCTTCATTTGTGCACAGCTAGTGTACAGTTGGCGTGCTGAAGAAAGTGGGACTCAAGGTGTAGTGTCCAAGGGAGTGAATAAATAAAATCACATTGATCAGAATGGGGTTGGGGTGATCATAGGAGCAGCGGAACTGCAGCTGTTTCCCCAGCCAACTTTTTGCCTTCATCACCGTCCATTGTTGGGGACAGTTCCCAGCGCCCTATCACAAGAACGAATATGAGGACACAAGATGTAAAAACAAAACAAAACAAAACACTGCCTTACTCCTAAGAGACTTTCTCCCACAGAATGTAGTGGCTTAGGTCCACGAATCTGGTCCTATACCCAATCCTTTCAATCTAACATAGGAATTATTATTCTACCTTCATGTAAAGGAAAATTACTTCCTTGTTCAGGCCACTTTCAAAAGCTGAGAATTCTGGGGATGGAACCTCAGATAAAACATGAAGGTTCTAGGGTGATTTTCCTCCAGAAGCCCTCACTTGTATTTGGACAGATCATGGTTGGAGTTTCTATGCCTCACCTCTTTCCCTGACTAAGAGGGAAGAAGGTGTGATGCTGTGAACTGCAGCCTGAGATACAAGGTAGTTTCAACTAGCCCCAATTCATGCTATTCCTACTTTCTCTACTGTGCCTGCTTCTTGAAAATTCCTGGTAACAAAAGAAGAGCCTCCACCTGCAGTGGCTCAATTCTGGGCCTTGGGGAGCAGGGCAAAGCTGTGTGTAACTTTCGCTTCCTCCCCAAAGTAGGCTGGCTTCCTCTGTGTGCTAGGGGCTTGCTAGGCCTTCAGCAGACATGAGGCTATCATATGGCTGATGCTCTGCACAGTGGCATTTCTTGGGCTGGAGTGGCTGCTTGCATTCCTTGGCATGATGGTCTAGACCTCCACCCTTGTAGCACCTGCCTGCCTTCTTTTGATCTCTGCATATTCTTCCCCTTTGTCCACCTCTCATTTTCAATACAGAATATCCCACTATGTCTGGTGACACAGATAGATTCCAGAGTCTTGGCAGACTTCTTAAAGGTGAACTCTACTGCCTCAACCTCGTTCAGGCTCTGGAAGCCCTCCATGCGCAGCTTACTCTGTGCACAGTGACGTCCCTTGGGGGCTCAAGTGCAACTCCAGAGCATGTGATCATGGACAGGAAGTTCAACCCAGTGCACACCTTGAACGATTAACAGGTAGTTTTAAGATTAGTACCCCTGTACTTATCCTGTGCTGTCAAGGAATAGATACATAAAGCAAGGACTAAAATCCTCAACATTTCAAAATTTGGGGGTTCCAGGGAGACCCACAAATGAGGGCTTCTTTGTGGTGCCTGAAGCTTGTGTTCTACCCAGCTGCAGTGATGATTAGTAGTATCATGGCAGCTAAAGGGGTAAAAAGAGTTTCATTTGCTTGCTGTAAGATCACTGCAAATGTGCTTCACTGTGTTGAAATGGACAAATGCAATAGAGCTCCTTGTGTGGTGTGGGTTTGATACTGGGTTCTTGTCTCCCTAAATGCCATCCCCATTCTGGTTTTTGTATTTGTCTGAGCTTTGTAGGAAATCTCTGAGTTGGTGATTACCAGATGTCTTAGTTTGTGTAAATGTAATGTGTTAGTCTTTCTCTATGTTCTTTTGGGGTTTATTGTTTACAAACTTTTTGTATTGACAGAAACATAGCCAAAGCATTCAAAGATGGTTCTGCACCAGACAAAAAGATCTGAGACATTCATTCTGAGCGGCCCCTTCTTAAAGTTGGGATGTTGAACCATCCTTTCTTTTGTGTTCCCCGTCTCCTTTTACCTATTGGACCACATCTGTTCTAAAAATGTGTCTCCTATTTTGTCCTCTTTTCTATCTCTCTCAAAAAGAAAACCTACACACCCACATGCATACACATTTCATTTTTGGATGATCTCCACAACTCTTAAACAAATTATGCAAAAATCCTGAAGAAGCTAGGAAACTTCCATCTCTTGTTTCCAAACTCCTGAGTCAAGACCAGTTTTTGGCGTGATTCATGCTAAACACTTCAGATACTGTTTTATTTTGGATGGATCAAACCTATGTAATCTTTAATCCTAAAGCAGAGAAATGTAATGAAGGACCTTCCAGGAAGGAAGTCGGGTAAGGAGGCCAAGAAAGGGAATATGAATGTGTATCCAAGTGACTCAGGAACTTTTATGCAGGTGCAAGAAACATGTCAAAGTGACCACAAGATTTTTTAATAGGAGACATATGAATGTAACTTCATGTTTACTTGTAGAAACCAAAGATTTGTGTGAAAACTTTATAGGGAGAGAGTGGGGTCTGAGGGGGGAACTAGGGGCGGGACAGCAGGGGGTGGGGAGTTGGGGAGGGTAACATGGGGAGAAATGCCAGATATAGGTGATGGGGAGGAAGGCAGCAAACCACATTGCCGTGTATGTACCTATGCAACAGTCCTGCATGTTCTTCACATGTACCCCAAAGCCTAAAATGCAATAATTTATATATATATATGAGAAAAGAAAAGCCTCTGTCTGTTCTTGTCCTGATCCCTTTCCCTGTTCCTGAACTGCAGGAGACTGAGCCCTTTGGACATTGGTGACCCCGTCACTGGGTGTTTATTTGATGGTTGATTTTGCTGTACTGAAAACTTTCTTTCCCATTTTCTAATCGTTTTATAACACACATGTTGACTATTTCTCTTCCCCTTCCCTGGGAAAATACAATGAATAAATAAAGACTTATTGGAACTGGAAAAAAATAGAACTGAGCACAAACATAAAACAGATTCTAGAAAACTAACAAGTATTTAATATATTCAAAGATAGTCCAATGCATGGATCATAGGAGTTCCTATAGATAAAAACCAAATGAAGGGACACACTAAAAACTCTAAAAACCATAATCCAAGTAAAAAAATAGTGTTGGGGCTGCGTATACAAGAACACATCACTAACTTCAGAATGTCAATCCAGAATCACCTATATCATGAGAGATTCCACTAAAATTACTATATATATATATATAAAATAATAGTATATATAAATATATATAATTACTATATATAAAATAATTATGTATACATATATATATTTATATAATATAAATTTATATAATTATATATATAACTTTATATATAAAAATGATATGTATATATAAACTTTATATATATATATATATATATATATATATATAAAACTTTGAGTTCTGGGGTACACGTGCAGAATGTGCAGGTATGTTACTTTGTTATACAAGTGCCATGGTGGTTTGCTGCACCCATCACCCTGTCATCTACAAGATTTTTCTCCTAATGCTATCCCACCCCTAGCCTCCCACTCCCAGACAGGCCCCAGTGTGTGATGTTCCCCTCCCTGTGTCCATGTGTTCTCATTGTTCAACTAACACTTCTGAGTGAGAACATTGTGGTGTTTGGTTTTCTGTTCTTATGTTAGTTTGCTGAGAATAATGGTTTCCAGCTTCATCCATGTCCCTGCAAAGGACATGAACTCATCCTTTTTGATGGCTGCATAGTATTCCATGGTGTATATGTACCACATTTTCTTCATCCAGTCTATCACTGATGGGCATTTGGGTTGGTCCCAATTCTTTGCTATTGCGAACAGTACCACAGTAAACATTGTGGCAGTGTTCACAATAGCATGTGTCTCTATAATGGAAGGATTTACAGTCCTTTGGGTATGTACCCAATAATTGGATTACTGGGTCAAATGGTATTTCTATTTCTGTATCCTTCAGGAATTGCCACACTGTCTTCCACAATGGTTGAACTAATTTATACAACCGCCAGCAGTGTAAATGTTCGTATTTCTTCACATCCTCTCTAGCATCTGTTGTCTCCTGATTTTTTAATGATCGCCATTCTAACTGGCGTGAGGTGGTATCTCATTGTGGTTTGATTTGCATTTCTCTAATAATCAGTGATGTTGAACTTTTTTTCACATGTTTGTTGGCTGCATAAATGTCTTCTTTTGAGAAGTGTCTGTTCATATCCTTCACCCACGTTTTGATGTGGTGGTTTTTTCTTGTAGATTTGTTTAAGTTCTTTGTAGATTCTGGATATTAGCCCTTTGTCAGATGAGAAGATTGCAAAAATTTTCTCCCATTCTATAGGTTGCCTGTTCATGCTAATGATTGTTTCTTTTGCTGTGCAGAAGCTCTTTAGTTTAATGAGATCCCATTTGCCTATTTTGGCTTTTGTTGCCATCGTTTTTGGTGTTTTAGTCATGAAGTCTTTGCCCATGTCTATGTCCTGAATGGTATTGCCTAGGTTTTCTTCTAGGGTTTTTATGGTTTTAGGTCTTACATTTAAATCTTTAATCCATCTTGAGTTAATTTTTATATAAGCTGTAAGGAGGGGATTCAGTTTCAGCCTTCTGCATATGGCTACCCAAATTTCCCAGCACCACTTATTAAATAGGGAATCCTTTCCCCATTACTTGTTTTTGTTGGCTTTGTCAAAAATCAGATGGTTGTAGATGTGGTGTTATTTCTGAGGCCTCTGTTCCTTTCCATTGGCCTATATATCTGTTTTGGTACCAGTATCATGCTGTTGTGATTACTGTAGCCTTGTAATATATTTTGAAGTCAAGTAGCGTGATGCCTCCAGTTTTTTGTTTTTTTGTGTGTGTTTTTTTTTCCCTTAGGTTTGTCTTGGCTATGTTCCATATGAAATTTAAGGTGATTTTTTTCCAATTCTTTGAAGAAAGTCAATGGTAGCTTGATGGGGATAGCATTTAATCTATGAATTACCTAGGTCAGTGTGGCCATTTTCATGATACTGATTCTTTATAACCATGAGCATGGAATGTTTTTCCATTTGTTTGTGTCTTTTCTTATTTCCTGAGCAGTGGTTTGTAGTTCTCTTTGAAGAGGTCCTTCACATCCCTTGTAAGTTGTATTCCTAGGTATTTTATTCTCTTTGTAGCAATTGTGAATGGGAGTTAACTCATAATTTCACTCTCTGTTTGTAAATGGTGTATAGGAATGCTTGTGATTTTTGCACACTTATTTTGTATCCTGTGATTTTGCTGAAGTTGCTTATCAGCTTAAGGAGATTTTGGGCTGAGATGGTGGGATCTTCTAAATATACAATTATGTCATCTGCAAATAGAGACCATTTGACTTCCACTTGTCCTAACTGAATACCCTTTATTTCTTTTTCTTGCCTGATTGCCCTGGCCAGAACTTCCAATACTATGTTGAATAGGTGTGGTGAGAGAGGATATTCTTGGTTTGTGTCAGTTTTCAAAGAGAATGCTTCTGGTTTTTGCCCATTCAGTATGATATTGGCTTGTCGTAGATAGCTTTTATTATTTTGAGATACGTTCTGTCAATACCTAGTTTATTGAGAGTTTTTAGCATAAAGGCTGTTGAATTTTGTCAAAGGCCTTCTCTGCATCTATT